>RDPX01000225.1:524194-545870 GCA_003991215.1 Morbakka virulenta
ACAGAGAGAGAGAGAGAGAGAGAGAGAGAGAGAGAGACAGAGAGACACAGAGACACAGAGAGAGAGAGAGGGGAGAGAGAGAGAGAGAGAGAGAGAGAGAGAGAGAGACAGAGAGACAGAGAGACAGAGAGAGAGAACAGGAAAACCCATTTTTTTATGATCTCATGGCGATCTTTATCAAACTATTTTAATGAATCATTACAACCAAGGAGGAACTTAAAAGGTTTTATCTCTATGACTATTTAAAAAGCGATCTTTTATTTCAATGACACCATCAAACAGATTTTATTTGGGTATTTTTATATGATTTGGAACTTGACTTAACTTGGCTAGAGCAGTGAGGCAACTGAAAACTGAAACCAAATCTGCATAAAGCAAAGTCAAAAAACACCAGTAAGTCTTGTCATTTTCCAAAGGAAAAAAACCTCTTAAATCAACTGCCGTCAAATATGCATAAAATATACCAGTTATCACCGGCAGACAAGCACTGATTAAAAATTCCCGCTGGATTAAGAGAAAAGAAAAGAAAAACGCTTTCTCAAAAACCTAAATTAGGTCTTCCCTAAACACCAAACAAGGGAGAGAGAAATCCACTGAATGAGTTTTACTTGAGAGGTTGAACAACGTGAAGGGCGCTAATTATAAATAAGGGCAGTTTTGATGTAAAATGGTACGCCTACTCTAAATATTTACATTGGAACTGTGCCGATTTCAATATGAAGAAGAGCCATTTTTTCCAAGTATCACCAAAGAAATCAAATGTATATGAAGGAAATAGAAGAGAGTTGTTAGACAAAATGGGTTTTTATCTTTTTATAGCCTTGGACCTATTTATGACACAATTGGTAAATAAAATCGACCGTAAATTATAAAAAATCCGCTTTTGACAAAAAGCAATTTATTTGGAGTAAAAACGGAGTTTTGGGCAAATATTGAAAGATACTTTGGACATGCAGACAACTAGCTAATGCTTCTTTTTATGATAACTACAAAGTATTTAATGATAATAGTATTAATAATAATAATAATAATAATAATAATAATAATAAAGGGTAGACGAAAAGTGCCCAGACCAGCAGGTCGCCTGGCAATTCCTCAGGGAGCAGCTCCCCTGCCCTAGTTGAGCTGAAGAAACCTGGCGGGAACAGTGGGAAAAGTTGAACTTGCCTTAATTGGCCGGCTTAACTTAGTACTGCCTAGTTCTTCTGGAAAGGGACATTGACCCCCTGCCCTGTGTAGTCAAATTGCCCTGATAATTACACCAGGCACTGACTATTGCTGTCAGCAAGTGGCGTAGCGTCATAAGACGTATGACCTCTGATCTTAATTGATTGGTGGGGTACACGAACTAGTTTTGCCTGGTAATTATGAATGGACTAGATCAAATATTCCCGCTCAAACCGCAGACTTGCCAGGCAGTTGCCTGACCTTGACCAGTTGTGCATGTCCCGAAAGGGCTGACACATCATGCATTTCTATTTAACGGGCGGGAGTAGTGGGGGAGCATCACATCTAGATGTCGTGAGCGTGGATCTCTTGTTCTGAAGGGCTGAGTACCGAGTTCTTACTTTGTTACTTAGTCCTGAAGTCTTGGGTAAAGCCTCGCTACGGAGCCCGTTTTAAGCAGAATGGGTCACCTAAACTGGGAAACCTAAACAGGCCCCAACTGCAAGGTCATGTGCTGTATTTTTTTATGTACATCAATATCGCACACACTTGGGTGTGATGCATGCACCCAGGTTACCCTTCTCAGACTGGGAGTCGGATGGATTTGCTGGGGTTTCTACCCCTGAGTCCCCCATGGGCTCGCATTGCTCCACCACTCAATAATAATAATAATAATGATAATAATAATAATAATAATTTTAACGTCCTGGGTATGACGTTAAAATGCATCCGGTTGTGGAGTTTCGACATGGGCGAATGAGGTTACCCTTTGCCACAACTACCTCCAGGTCACCCTTGGGCAAGGTGTAGCACCTGTTAGCCTACTCCGAGGCCTTGAAATACCGGGTTGACATCCGGCGGGGGCTAGTCTGTCTTATGGGTAGGAGGGACTCTTTAGTCTTGGTTGATAACCCTCCTAGAGATGGTGTCTCGATAAAAACACCGGTGGTTGTGACACCTTATCACCACTATCCTCAATATGAGTGTTATGTTAAATATTAGATTATCCAACAACGGCGTTAATGAGGGTGGAGCTACATGTGAAGCTCTCTCGCCCGGCAGGTGTCCCACGGCCCAGCAGCGTGGGTCCGGTCGTCAACCAGTTACTGCTAGAAGGATCAGAAAGAAATGGTCATATGAAGAAAACAGAATTGTCATGGAGTGTTTCTTTAGAAGTAATCCCAAAGTAAATGGGTACAGGAAAAGAATGCATAATATATGGAAGGACATGGGAATGTTCCAAATAACTGAACAACACTTACTAGACCAGAAAGCCCAAATAACGAAAAAGAAATGGTTGACAGATCTTGAACTGGAAGAGATTAAAAGGTTGATAGAGGATGCAGAATGTGGAATTACAGGAAATGTGATCAGTGAAGAGAGAGATGAACATGCTGAACGAGAGGCGGAAATTAATGCAGATGAAGGAGATCGAAATGTAAATGAAACAATTAGAACGAGAGATTTTGTTGTAGATCGAGATCAAAATGAAATAGATGAAAAGCAAAAGGGGATACTGCTGCAGCTGAATGAAATCCAAGGGAGAGAACGCAAGAGACTGCCAGCATTAAGGGGAGTAGAAAGAAAGAGATTGTCAGATGCACTGAATACAGTAGATGAAGTACTCAGTAAAGTGAAGGTAACTGATATTACTGAAGTGAATGACCTAATATACTGTGGAGCTGCACTAGTAACGGAAATGCTGGGTATAAAAACTTGCAGGAATAATAAGAAAGAACCTTTATGGAAAAGAAGGCTGGAAAACCAACTAAAAGTGCTAAACAAGGATCTATCAAGAGTAAACATGCTAATAGAGAGGAGAAAAGTGAAGAAAAAGCACGAAGATCTACTGCAGAAAAGATACAATATCAAACAAAGAGGGCTACAGACAACCAAAGAAATAATTTTCCAGAGAAGTAAAACTAAAGCAGCCAAAATAAAGAGATACAATCAGCGGATATCTCAATTTCAACAGAACAGATTATTCAGTAACAATGAAGGACGATTTTACCAGCAACTAAACAACGACCAAGGCTGGGAGGAAAGTGAAGCACCAGATCCAGAAGAAGCAAGAACATTCTGGTCTGATATCTGGAGCAAAGAGGGAAAACACAAGAAAGATGCGGTATGGCTCAAGGGGTTTTATGAAGAGGTTAAAGAAGTTGTTGGTCAAGAGGAGATTCACATCACAGAAAACACGATTAAGAAAATCCTAAGAAAATTTCCCAATTGGAAGGCACCAGGACCAGATGGGGTCCAAGGATTCTGGCTAAAGAAATTCAGAAGCATGCACACGCAGCTTGCATCAAGTCTAAGAAAATGCTTAGAGGAAGGTAAAACACCATTGTGGATGACAAAGGGAAGGACAGTGCTTATACAAAAAGATAAATCCAAAGGTACAGTTGCAAGCAATTACCGGCCCATAACATGCCTACCTCTTGCGTGGAAATTACTTACAGGCATATTCTCTGACGAAATATACAGATACCTAGAGGGACAAGAATTATTACCTGAAGAGCAGAAAGGATGTAGGAGAAAGTCAAAAGGAACAGGAGATCTACTATATATAGATAAAATGATTCTGAAAGAAGTAAAACAACGAAGAAAAAATTTGTCAATGGCATGGGTGGATTATCGGAAGGCGTATGATATGATCCCACACTCTTGGTTAATGGAATGCCTAGCAGCCCTGAAAGTAAACCAAAATATTCGAAATCTGCTAAGCGAGACAATGAAATCATGGAGAGTAGAATTGATGTGCAAAGATGAAACATTAGGGGAAGTAAGAATAAAGAGAGGGATCTTTCAAGGGGATGCCTTATCACCTTTGTTGTTTGTCATATCAATGATCCCACTTACAAGCATGTTGAGAAAAGCAGCACATGGGTATGAGTTTTCATCAAGTAAGGTTAAGATCAACCATTTACTGTATATGGACGATCTCAAGTTGTACGGAAAGACCCAAAAAGACCTAGAATCATTGATACAGACAGTCAGAATTTACAGCTCAGACATAGGAATGGAATTTGGCCTCGAAAAGTGTGCATCACTTGTCACAAAGAGAGGAAAGATTGTTGAGTCTGATGGCATTACTTTGCCAGATGACAAAATGATCAAGAATCTAAAAGAATACGAAAGCTACAAGTACCTAGGTGTTCAAGAGTTAGATGATATAAAGACGTCTGAGATGAAAGAAAGGGTCAGTAAAGAGTATAAACGAAGAGTGAGGAAAGTGTTAGAGACAAAATTAAATGGAAATAACATCATTAAAGCAATTAATACATGGGCTGTCTCAGTGGTAAGATACTCAGCTCCCTTTCTAGACTGGAGGAAAGAAGAGGTTCAAGGGTTAGATAGGAGTACTAGAAAACTAATGACGATGCACAAAGCACTCCACCCAAAAAGCAATGTAGACCGGCTGTATATTTCACGAAATGAAGGTGGTCGAGGACTTTTAAGCGTTGAAGACACGATAGAAACATCAAAAATTGGACTAGAGAGATACGTACAGGAGAACAAGGAACAACTTTTGAGTGCAGCTAGAAGATCGGACATGGAAGTGAAGGAAACAGTGAAACAATATAAAGATCAAAGAGCAAAAGAGCGCAAGAAAAACTGGAAGGAAAAAGTCCTACATGGCCAATTTATTAGACAAACTGAGGAGATTGCTGGAGAGGAAAGGTGGAAATGGTTAAAAAATAGTGGCATTAAGAGGGAGACCGAGACTCTCATCCTAGCAGCTCAAGAGCAAGCTATTAGGACGAACCTTATCAAAGCCAAAATCGACAAAACACAGGAGGACAGTAGATGTAGAATGTGCGGCAAGGTTGATGAAACTATTAATCATCTCATCAGCGAATGCAGCAAAATGGCGCAGAAAGAATACAAGAATAGACATGATTGGGTTGGGAGAAGAATCCACTGGGACATATGCAGGAAATTTGGGGTACATGTAAGCGAGAAGTGGTACAACCATAAGCCGGAAAGTGTGATTGAAAATGATACTTGCAAGGTACTGTGGGACTTTACCATACAGACCGATCATGTAATTGAAGCTAGAAGGCCAGATTTAATTTTGATCAAGAAGGAGGACAACAACTGCATCATCGTTGACTTTGCCATCCCATATGATACCCGTATAGAGCAGAAGGAGAAAGAGAAAGTTGAGAAATACCAGGATTTAAAGAGAGAACTCCAGAAAATATGGAACATGAAGGTGAAAGTAGTACCCATAGTCATCGGGGCGTTAGGAACACCACCAAAAGACATCAAAAGAAGAGTAGAAGAGCTGGGAATTGAGACCAGAATTGAAGAGATGCAGAAGATTGTAATCTTGCAATCTGCACGAATCCTGAGAAAAGTCCTTGAAAATTGAGGAGACTTGCTGTCACCAATATCAAGGAGACATTACCGCTGAATGAAATGACATCTTATCAGTGTGCGATAATTCTATAATAATAATAATAGTAGTAAAAACAGTAACAACATTATTATTGTTATTATTGTTGTTGTTTTTGTTACTTTAAACTCTTCATTTTAGTTCAACCTTTCAATCACATTTAGTTTACATTGGCAGTCCTGATTGCAGTGGCGTAGCGTAACTCTCGTCGTTGGGTATTTACTGCTGGGGGAAGTAGGGAGGGATTCTTGAGGGAGAACTGAAAATTGCTATGGAAGAAAAAGCTAATGGGCCACATAGAATTAATGGTGATTTGGATTAAATTTTTAATATATATATATATCGTGCATAAAGGTTACAGCAAACAATAACACATTGATTTAAACAAGACATATCAATGAAAAACATGTAATATTACAAAATATTTAGTCAAATTTAATAGAAAATCAAAAGAGCTAAATTTTACGCTGAATTTTTAAACTATTTAGAATTCACTTAGACATCAAGTTTATTCTTCGGTCCTTCATGGAAGCAAATGCATTAATAATTTCTTCATGAAATGATTTTTTTGAATAAAGATTTGAAAGAAGACTCTTCTCAATAAAAAAGAGTAAAAGCAATGCCAAGCAATTTTGACTCATCGTGTTTCGGTAGGCACTCTTGATTCGCTTTAATGCTGAGAAAGAACGCTCTACCATGGCTGAAGTTGTAGGAATCGTTAAAATCAATTTGAAGAGTTTAGTTACCTGCGGCATTACTTTAAATACTCTGTCGTAAAAACTATCTCTAGATTGGCATGAGTCAAAAACTCTTTAGAGCAACAAAAAGCTCTAAGCTCTGTATTGAGCTTTACATGGTCAAAGTGGGGACCATGAACATTTAACAGTGAAGAAAAAGCAGCTCTCGGAAATTCTATGCCATGTTGCTTCAGTCTTTCTGGATTAAGAAGTTCGACAAAGGAAAGACCTTGCAGGGAACTGAACCTTATTGCAATTTGCTGCAGAATATGATCAATGATTTTAAAGAATAGCCTTCTGAGGCTTTGGTCTAACGAATGCGACTCTCTTTCGAGGAGGCTCCGATTCAAACTCAACATTATTAATCATAGACTGCTGCCAAATTTGATGAAAAGACTCATCAGACCTCAATCTAGCAATAATACTCTCTACCTCTTTGACCTTTGCATTACAGTACGAGATGTCAAACCTCTTTGTTTGTAGAATAGTAAATAATATTTCTGTGTGAGGAAATATACTTTGGAAAATTCAAGCAAAAACAAAAACTCAACACTTTTCAATTTCGAGACATATCCACTTGCAGCATCCATAGTGTCATCATCCCATGGCTGCGAATTATCACTAATGTCTCCAAAAAATGATAGAAGATCACTTAAAATAGAGTGAACCGTCCCGACCAAACGAGCATTCGAGTTCCAACGAGTTTCGAACGCAGTTGGAACACTGCGTTTCACAAATTGATATAAGTTGGAAGAGCGTTTTGGAGAACAAAAAAAAGAATGAGGAAAGCCACTTAAAGTGGAGCAAAATCGTTTACATGAACTTTTCTTGCAAACACTTTCAGAAAGAACAAGATTAAGCTTATGAGCATAGCAATGAACAAACGAGGCTTTGGGGTATTTTTTCTTGACTCTTGCACTAACTACTGATATTTCACCAGATATAAGAGAAGCACCGTTGTATGTCTAAGCAACAAGTTTGTGTCCGACTTTATACTCCTAAAGCTTTGATAAAGCAAGCTAAGCTATTTCTTTTGCACTTCTCTTCGAGCTGCAATCAATAAATTCAACGAATCGTTCACAAACTTGGAAATTCGAAACGTATCCAAAAACAACAGATAGTTGTTCCTTCTTCGATACGTCTAAGCTTTCATCAAGCTCAATTGCTACAAAATCCGCTTCACTGAGCTCGAAATTTGTTTTCTTGGTCATGCGCTGTCCAATACAGAATATTAGGTCATTTTGGACTTGAGAGGATATGCCAGTAAACACAGTAACATTAGAAAAATGACTTTTGAAAATGTCATCGTATTGTTCTATCAGTTTTAGAAGCTCTTCGTAATTACCTCTAATCCTAGACTCTTCGTTCTCCTCGTGACCCGGGAAAGAAAGTTCTTGCTTGCCAAGAAAATAAACAGCTTCGATTAATCTTCGCATTGTCTTCCCATTTTTCTTCACTTTGCCATTGAAAATCTTAATACTGTGTATTGTGAAATTAGTGTGTGTTCATTTCTCCAGCTCCAGTATTGATGAAGAGTGTCTTCTAAATCCTGGATACTATTTGGCCATCCAACCATAATTCCTTCAACAGCTTAAAAACTTTATCTGTCTTTGTTTTTTCTTGTAGCTCTTCAACAGTGGTTTTATCAATTCTCATGACACTGGAAATTGACCATTCAGATATATTTAACATTCAGATACGTTTGGTCTCTCCCAGGTCCAATGAGCCTTAAAAGAATGTCAGCTGTTAAGACTTACATTGTATCAACATATTTTACATCTAAATCATATTTGGATAGCCTAGGCAACTTTCTCTGTAGCCGGGCTAGCGCAAGGCTTATTTGCTTCTTAAAAATGGATTCTAATGGCTGATTGGCATGGATCTTGAATTGGCTTTCAAAAGTGTAGGAATGCCATTTATTAATTGCTAACAATCATACCAGCAACTCTTTCTTTAAGGCTTTAGTTGTAAACTGGAGTGTTTTATCATTCTGTGGGAGAACGCCAATCCTATGTCCGATGCATCCGTTTCAATAACTGTTTCTTTGCTCGAGTTTAAGTAAGCTAGCTAGGTTTCTTGACTGATTACTTCAAAAAGTACTCAGAATTTCTCATAATAACGAAATCTCTTTTTTGGTTAAACTACAGTGTGTACATTTTTATGATATTTTACTCTCATATTAGGTTAAAATCGCTTTGATTTTTAGGATTTTGACCCAGACTACACTCAGTTTGATTAAACACAAAATTCACGTGCGTGACATTTAACTTGTCAAAGATCAGCCCCAACCAAAAAGAAGTGAGAAGAATAATTTGGATGCAATGAAATGTTCCATCAATGTAAAGATCAGCTTTGCTATCCTCTCTTTTTTCATGCTTCTTGCCTTCTCTTTTGGGGTTCAAGCATTTGGATTATAAATGTTTGGAAACTTTACAATGCCTGGTTTGGAGTATCTGAGGTATTGTTGCTTTGGCTGGTATTCCAATAGCCCCTAGTCACAACAACTGATAGCACTGATTAACAAGTAATTTTCATCAAGCATATGTTTATTTGTGTCCAATGCAGTTTAAGATGCTGATTTAAAATCTGCAGTCCGTTTTTCCATACCGTGTACAGTTTTTAAAATGATTTGAATTATTGATTTTTAGGTTATCATAGACTTCTGTGAGCTGTTGGAAGCGCTGGATTGTTAGTTATCTGACATATTTCCATCTTAAAAAAATATTCCTTGATGTCTCTATAAGCTCCAAGGGTCGGTGGTGGTGTAGTTGTTAATTCTGTTGGTGTACCTGTCAGCTTTAGCAACTCGCCTTCGATCCAGCTCGTGCTTGGCAAACGACGACGTTCATTTCACATTTTCTTGAAGAGTGTACTTTTCTTGTTGTTCAGCCTCAGGAAGGGCGTCCGACATGAAGAAATAAACCCTTCCATATCACATCAGGGTGGTCACACGAAAAACCCTTTGACAAAAATGGCTTGATGTGGATGAGGACGATACATAAGTCCCATTTAATATCAACAAAAAAAACCCAACATGAAATCAAATATATTTTTAGTGCATAACAGCTCTGATGCAATTTGTCTTTAACTCGAGCGAAGATGTATTTGTATCTAATGCAATGTCTGCAAGCATTTCATCATCTAAATTTAACCAATAACGATTTGTCGGATGAAACATTTCCAAGGATTTCATCATCTCAGTGTATCCAATCAGAATTTGTCTGATGAAATATTTCATCGTCTTATAGAGTGTCCTATAAAGGGCATGCAGTGATTTTCTCATTTGTTTTTGTAATGTTAAAATGTCTCTACAGTTTAGAACTAGTCCTAATTTATTTTGCTATATCTGCGGAGAATTTGATGTGAAAGCCCAGAAGCGTACAATCACATCTGAGATCAAGAAACTTTACAAGCTATAATTTGACTGCCCACTGGGAGACCAAAACAAGCCATGGGCGCTGCATGTTACCTGCACACCCTGCTCAAGTGGGCTATACGACTGGTACAACAAGCGGAAGACATCCATGTCATTCGCCATTCCCATTATTCGAAGAGAGTCAAAAGACCGTTTGACAGACTGTTATTTTTGCAAAATAAATGGCACAGGATATTCAACTAAGAACAAGGACAAAATCGTGTACACAAGCTTGAATTCTGCAATGCGGCCTGTGTGTATATCTGTAAGCTTTGTCGGTGAGAGCACCGACACAAATGGTTCTCCCTGATTCTCCAGTTTCTTATCTTGTCCTTCCTTGTGATTCCCAGTGATGACTTGAGCATACGCTTTTCCAAATGTAGCTGTGTTACGAAGCCACTGGTTAGAGGAACTGTTTCCATTCCACATATCATGACTAATGTTACTACAGTATTTTACAGCTTTCCTTTTACCTTCAGGGGTACTCGCTTGTCATATATCATTCCTACCATTACATAGTTGCGCAATTTATCTAGAATAAATGTTTTTCGTCTGCTAAAACATCTGTCCATACCAATGAAAAATTCACTTGTAAGGGGAAACCCACTTTTAATTTGATATTAGTGCTGTAAGTATTTTAAGCAAGCGTCTTTTAAGTTAGAATATTGAGCTACCAATCAATAATTGATGCATTTCAGTCAGTGACATTAAGAGTTTAAGCGATATTTTTGCTTTATGCTATTTGATAATGCAACAGCTGTTGATCGTTAATGATGTCATTTGCACCTCTTATTAACACATGGAGTTGTCGTAGGTTGTGATCGGCGTCCAATAGCAGAGTATTGCTCTCGCGATGGAAATTCTCTTGACATTTGACATGTAAAAGCGAAAGCAATAAAATACGTTGTGTTAAGGGCGATAGACAGGGAACTTTTGATGGCAAAATTTATGTGAAAACTTCTGACCTGTGGCGTTTTCCTCTGTTTTTATTTTAAGTACATGAATATTATAAGGCTGTTATTTTAAGTGCAACTTTGCTTCACAGCTGCACATATACAAAACCCAACAGAATTTCAATTCGAAAAGAGAATATTAAACTGTTCAGGGTTTTCCTGTTTGGGGACTAACTTAGCCACAGATTAGATAGCAGCCTTAGATTATCTGGGTTCAGGGACCCAGAGTGCTCATTAAACAAGAATCTCTTCACACTGGTAGAAAAACACTCCAACCTACAAAGTCAAATCCTAAAACTATAAATAATGAGAAAGGAAGAAAATAGACGCGTCAGACGAGCAATAAGAAGACCGTGAGACTGAGTAATAAAATATTACCAAGAAAAAAAGCAATAAAACTCACGAGTAAAGAATCCACAAAAAAACCCTCCACAAATAAAGTATTTACTTCGCTTCAGATGTTTTCAGTGCCTTTTCTTATTAATATCACCATTTTTACAAATACCATCTTTTCTTATAAATATCATTTTTTCTTATAAATTTAACCTTTTGTTATAAATATCACTGTTGTCATTACATACAAAAATTAGTGACCTACAAATGAAAATGACTTTTTAAAATTGCGTATTCAGATCCCCAATTCGTTCTTTTTCTGGTTTTTTTTGTTGGGCAGACAAAATTGAAAAGCAATGATCACTCTTGTATTGCTTGTGTGTTTTTTTTAGTTTTTTGTTGTTGACCGAACGTATTAAAAGTTTGTGCACAATATCGTCTTCAGAACATTTCTAAGATGTGTCACACACCACCTCAGGAAACATCAACAAGGAAGCTTGTTAAGTTCATACCTATTTTAATAAAATATTCTTTTGGCCAGAAGTGGAAATCTCAAATTTGAAAATGTGCACTTGAACCCGAGAAGGCCAGCAATTTAGAGTAGAAAAGAAAAATAATCCTTCGTCGTCATTTTGAAAGGTTGCCACGAATATCAGATGGATGTTAACTGCGGTTTTTGAGAAGGCTAAATCAAGATCATTGTCACGCCCACATGTTTGAGTTCAAAAGAGGAATGATCTTAAGTCTGGCCAACAATCCGATCGATAAGACAACCATTTTGAATGATAAGGCCGCGTGGTTATCTTTTTTATGTCATGCTCTCCTTAAGTTTATGAAATTGGCGTCAAAAATCTTTTGGCTTCTAAAACTTGAATGTTTTAAAATTTATCGATTTCTTGTTCTTTGTAAAGACGTTGTCTTAACATTAAATTAAAAGATTGAAAACGTTTCTTTTTTTTATGCAAATAATTTTCTCTCGATTTGATTTTAAGGCAAATGAAGCAGGGGGAGGGAATGGCTGATCTCTGGCAAAATCAGAGTCACGCATGTGAAGTATTTTGCCTTTTATTGATCTGGGTGTGGTCTGAGGCAAAACCCTGAAAATCACAGAGACTTCAATCTAATATGAGAGCAAAATGGCATAAAAAATGTGAAACCTGAAAGAAAAAATAAGTCCTTATTGGAAAAGACACAACGAACATCAAACACTAAGAAGCAACAATACCTCAGGGGTTGTTTCAATGGAAAGTGAACACAAACGTTATCCTATTCAGGCAATGACTGCCGAATATTTTCTATTTGCAGAATGGTTAATACTAAGAATTTTTTTTTTAAACTTCACATAATTTTATTTGTAAATTAACAATCTAGAAAATTTACAATGAAATTGATCTACTCAATACATGTTGCAACACAACTGAGCTGTCACTGGATGTAGAGGACTAGAAACAGAAAGACTAGAAATAGCATAGTGAAGCCTAGTTGTGGTACATCCTCTATAGTGATACTCTCCATTTGGGCATATCACTAAGAGAAGATGTATCATAATGAATAATAATAATAATATCTTGGTATAATGATATAATGTTGAGTAAAAATGGATTTCGCTGGGAAATATTAAATGCTTTTAAAATTGAATTTAAAAGTAGCGTGGAATGTACACATTCTTATTACTAAGTCTTTAAAATGTTTGTCTTTCGACAGCCCTGAGTGTCAATATCCAGAAAACTAATCAAAACATCATAATTAAGTGTTACAAGACGTATGTAACAATACACAAAAGATAACGTAGAATAAATACATTAAACATGTAATTGTCCTATGTAACAATATAATTGTTTATTTAATGTCAGTTGTTTCCATTTAATATGCAAACCCTCTCTTATGCGTAGTTGGTGCTTAGTGCTTGCATAATCTAAAATGGAAAAACAACTACCATTTTTACACGCTCTTTTACAGTCTAGGCATTTATATGTTGATAAATATGCGAGTTTTTGTCCTTCTAATGCTCTTTAATTCTTGTAGTCAAATGCCTTTCGGTTTCTCCGACATAGCTATCATTACAGCTAGCGCAAACAAACTCATAAGAAGGTATGTGAATACCGAAACATGTAAATGATGATCAGGTTAAAAACTATCGCTTTTTTTATTAGATGGTTATATGTTTATATCTTATCTAACTGTGTTTGAAATCACCGATTTTGTATTTCTCGATTATTCCTTGATTACACCTCCCTTAGTTTAATTAAGCTCTAAATGTGGTTGAAATTAAAGGCTGAGTACCGTATTGTCCGGTGTTAAATACCGATCGTTTTTTTTCCAGAACTTTCTGTCCTAAAACCTCGGTTTACACACCGGGTACAAAATGTCAAACATGAAGCTACTATTGTTTTTAATGTTTTAATATTCAACATTTTGAAACTTAACATAAACTGACTTAGCTTTTAAAATCATCAATCCTACTAAAAGTCCTGTTTAACTCATAGCGACTCGCTGTTTTCATGTAGCATTTATTCCTAATGCCTATGAAGTTTTCCTTTTAGGTAAGGGACAAGCATTGAAGCAGCAGGAAAACCAAATTAGACAAGGAATAATTACTCTCGATCCCCCAGCCTTCCTTGAGCAGAGATCGAAGAATCGCCCTCCGTTCAAGCTCGTAGTGGAAGCTCTTTTTGAAAACAAAACGAGAAGAGTATGGGCTTAGCTGCCCAAGTACACCTAAACATGGCCATTTTGAAGGAAATTTTGAAGTATAAGAAGTTCAAAAAGGGGGAAAGCACGCAAAAATATCGTTGAAAAATTAGTTTTTTGTAAGCGCAGCATTTTGACCGATACGATTTTTTATTTATCTTGTTTGTTTTGCTTGTTGGTTTTTCTTCGATAGAAACTACATACATGAACATTAGTGATTTGGCAAATAGAACTTCTTAGCCAGAGCATTTTTAATAACACACTGTCACGCTTAGCGATTAGAATTATGCCTTTGCAACGCTTCTATTGACAGCTTCTTCTTCCTTGATCATCAGAAACTGATAATTTACGACAGCTCTAGCGAAGACAAGTCGAAGAAAAGTATTTAGAGATCAGAAAGAATAAATATTTAAAAAGTGGAGTATATTTTTTATTCATCAATTATGGGGGAAAATACAACCTTGTTCCGTAACAAAATGTCATTGATTCCCATACCAAACAACACGGTATTAACTATAGTAAGTGAGATTAATAAAAATGCAGCTGGGCATGCTTGTTTACGTTGTAAAAGGCTTAGCATTAAGTAAATAGTAAATACCGCAACTAAAAGAAAACAACCAAGAAGAAACTCCATTTCTAAATACTTAAATCTAAAAGAAAAGCCATGAAATATTCGAGTTTAACAAAATCATCAATTATTTACATTCATCGCTCACAACACAACGCTATTTCTCCACAGCACAAAAATAGATTTGGCATGTTTTACCTCATAAAAACCAACAAAATTTTAAAGATCTGACATAGATTTCCGAAATTTAAGAATTAGCGTTTAAGATGTTCGTAATCTGGAGTTTGAGTATCTGCTGCTGGTAAATACCGATTAGTCCTGGTTTAAGTGAGTTTTGTTGACGATATACTCTAAAATTAAATTTTGAGGATTGACTAAAATGACGAATCAAGTCAGAGGCAAGGCAGTCAAACATTGTATGAAATTTCATTGAACAACCAATACCGTCATTAAAGTTTTGAGCATACAGTCTGTCTACTCTGCAACGGTAAAAGTCCGATTTCGGAAATAAAAAACCGGTTAAATTTTAGGAGGGATCATGCCCCCTGACCCACCACTAACTACATTACTGTGTTAAAAACTAGTTTTATCCCTTCCTCTCTTAACATAATTATCTTATACCTACTGAAAATAATAATCTTGGTATCAACTGCATCTTGACAATGCAGAAATGCCATAATTAAAAGTACACAATTCCTTGGGTGTTGGGACTTATTTTTATTTTAAGATGGTTAATAGCAATGCTAATGTGCATAAACACAGGGACTCTACAAGTTGAAAAATGAAGCACACACACATTCACACACATACACACACATACACGGATGAACCAAAGATATAAAGAAAAAATTGCTATATTTTTGTTAAAGAGGCATAAATATAGAACAGAACTGAATTTAGCGAGTGACATTGATAAATTAATATACCTTTGGCCATTTGCAATAAAAAAGCGCCGACTCCTTAAAATACCAGATTGATGTTTGGCGGATGTGTCTCATGGCGAAGAGGGCCTCTTTAGCCTAGCTTGGCAATCGTCCTAGAGATGGTGTGTCAATTAAAGCACCAATGGTAGTGTCAGCTCATCACCACTCCTTTTTTAGAAGGTGAATGTCTGGTAAAGAGTAGATGCCATCGCTATCAACTTTTGCGTCTGAGTGATGGTTTCCAATATTTATTTGTATTTTCAATTTTTTACGATAGTGGTTATCAAACAAATACCGTTCAGTACCTGACAGACCTTAAGTGATCAAGGGATGCAAAATATTTCCGAACTGAAGAGTGTAAAATCAAAAAATGGTAATAGTGGCGCTACAAAGACCCGGAAAAACCTGTTATCTTTATAAAAATACTCTCATCTTTGCTTTCAATAATATCAAAGGCCTTCGTTCTAAATTTTTGTGTGAAAGCTTTACTTCATTCTGACTCGCCTGATATCCTTTTCACTTTCTGAGGCAAGCATCAATGACAATGTTAGTAATAAGGATCTTCATATTGAATGATGCTCTTAATATTAGTGCTTGAAAGGATCTTCATATTGAATGATGCTCTTAATATTAGTGCTTGAAAGGATCTTCATATTGAATGATGCTCTTAATATTAGTGCTTGAAAGGATTTTCATATTGAATGATGCTCTTAATATTAGTGCTTGAAAGGATCTTCATATTAAATGATGCTCTTAATATTAGTGCTTGAAAGGATCTTCCAGGTGTTAGAGTACAAGAACTTAAATCTAAAGATATGCCTTTCATGTTATTTGGATTTTCTCTTATTTAGGGCTTTTGGTCCCCATTTTTCCTATATCGATCTCCCTTTTCTAATATTTCCTCTGTAAGTGAGACAGTATCAGACTCCATTAATAAGGCTCTAAAAAAGTACCACATTGCGCTATTATCTTTACCATTAAACGCGTTAATACTCAAAAGAGGAGGCAATTCATATGACGTATATTTATATTCTTGACGTTTCGGTCGTCACTTCGATCATTAACTTAGAACTGAGATTTCATTACAATCCACACAGATCTACACAACAATGTAAACAAGTTACAAAGCTACAATGTTAAATCAACGAACGACTAATCAGAATAAGGAAGGACAATAAACCTTTTTTCTCAGTAGTTTATTATTACTAAGTAAATGCAAAGATCTTGGTGAAAGGTTCAAATACAAATTAGGATTATCACGATGGATCAATAAACTTTTCTTTCATTTAAGTTTAAATTTGGAGACAGCTGAGGTGATAATGGAGAAATCCTCTAGGAATGGATTTCCACGTTTACAGGCTGTGAGGTGGTGTGATTCAGGAGGTTTGTTATTGACACGATTTCTCGTTAAAGGGCAAGTCAAAAGTGCTCCGATCCTCTAACGTTCAAGTGGCGTATGGTTTTCCCATCATTGACAGCATTGCAGCTGTCATACGTACTCATATTCCATGTTTGAACGCTTTAGTTGTTGTAGTTTCCTCATTATTTTTAAATGCCAGACGCAATCAAGTAATTTCTTTAGTTTTAGCGATCGAATTCCTTTGCTTTTTGCGTTCAAACTTTTGTGGAGAGATTGACGAAGACACAAATATGAAAACAATTAATTTCTTTCTAAAATTGAAAATATTACCATTACCTACATCAAAGCTAGCACCACTGCAACCATTAGAAACATTACTACAACTTTTTCTGCTACGACCACTTCTGCTATCACCAGCACCACTTCTCCTGTCCCCACCTTTGTGAATGTTAATACTGAAATAATTTCACAATGTCATCCAAATCCTTGGTATGAATCAAAAAGGCAACCGTGATTGAATAAAAACGTTCTTGCCTACCACAGTGGTTTTCTAGATTTCTCCGGCTTCATTACACTGATGGGAAGGGTGATCTGCTTTGTTACGTTTGCTCTAATCGGTACAGAAAAAAGAAATTTGGAACATGCGTCAAAAAAGGAAACTTCTTTCATTTCTAGCGTTTTTCGTAATTGGAAGAAAGCCATAGAGTATTTCTCGCAACATCCAAATTCAAAATGCCACAAAACTGCTGTTACATTCGAAATGACTTCAAAATCTCCCGAAGACATTTTTGAGATGACTCAAGAAAGTCTGAAATCACAGCGAGTTCAAAAGAAAATATATTTTGTGAACCTAATTTATAGGATTCAATATTTCGCACGACAGGGGTTTCCCTTGCAAAGAGATGATGGAAATGGAAATTTCGATCAACTTTTGCGCGTCCTTGGCAGAGGTGATCCCACTTTTAATGTCAAAAAGGATAATTGTCACGATTATCAAGTATTGAAAGAACCCCACAATGATCCAGCAAAGTCCTTTGTGTGCACTTCTTGGTCACAAATATAGACATATCAAATCAAGTACAAGTGTCGATTAATGTACGCTCAGTCAGTAAAGAACAGTTTACAACCAGTGAGGATCTGTTGGCATTTCATGACGTACCTGAAATTTTAAGTGAACCCATTGTAAATGTGATCAAAGATTCGTTAGTGCAAATGCAACTAGCCCTACTAAAACTGCGTGGTCTGACATTACGACGGTGCAGGAAATATGACGGAGGGAAAAGTCTGGTGTTGAAAAGAGAATTCAAGATTAACAGCCCAAAGCGTCAGAAACACATTACTATGGCTATTTCTTGAATTTATCAATGAAAGATGTCATTTCGCAAAGTTTAATTTTAAGCAACATGGCGAGGACAGTTAGCGGGTTAACAACATTGGTTAAACTTTCTCCAGAGAGAAAAATGCTTGGGCACATACTATCAAATACTGAAGGTGTTGAAGGAGATCCACAAAGCTTAATTGCCATGAAAAAGCTTTGTCGTACCAGGTGGACAGTAAAAGTAAAGTGCTGCACTAAAGAGATAAAACTTCTTAATTGCCTCTGTGAAGGGATATTAAACCCTGATGTAAAATCACGCACAGTTGATTATCAGTCACAAATAACAACACGTGACCTCTATTACTGTCTTCATTTGAGTCAAAAGCGTATGGACTAACTTACAACTTATTCAAAACCATGCAAAACAAGATACCCACACTCTGCAGCCAGTGTATCGCAAATCTTACCATCAAAACCACTGAAAAACGAAAACCGGAGAATCAGCCACATCGCTATTTTCTTGCGTTGTACTAGAAAGGAAATAACATAATCAAATTGAAGAGCCAACATTACGAAGCAAGCAAAGAAGGCCAAACTATTCAAGATAAGAGTATGTTGATGGCTGTCAAAATTCTTCGAAGGGTGACACTCAACAAGAAAGATTGAAAGATCGATAAAGAATTAAGTACTGTGAAGGTACTGATTTTGTCATTGTTTCTTTAAAGGACGGTCTTCAACAGACAACGTACCAAGTTTATATTACATTAAAGATATTTTGACGTGTGGAATCACCGATAAGGAAATTTGTCCGGAGGACATGAAAATCCTTAAAATGTATAAAGTTGATCTAACTTAGGATTGCTAGCCAAAGAACTTCAGCAATTGCGTGAAAATGTCCAAATTTAGTGCTACAAAGATTCGTTTCATTTTTTTACGCAATGAACACAAGGAAAGGAAGCTTACATTCAATATTGTATCGTTATGTTTCATCATTGCGGTTAATCCAGCAACCAGAGCGACGGCAGAAAGATAATTTAACAACAACCAGACCAATGAAGAGGTAGAAACATTTAACCATGCTTCAAAAATGATTCCATAGCTTGAGAATTCTGAATTCGTTCACAAGTTTCGTAGACGAAGTAAGGATCATAGACGTGGCGAATAAAATTGTATCAATGCACGAGTCGAAAATCGGCGTTTGTGTTTTCGTTGTATCAGGCTTAAAACATTAATTACGTATTTGTCTATAGCATGTCCTTTATTTTCAGTTGTATTTAAAACGTCGCTCTTCCCCATGATCTCAAACAGGTTGTTGCTTTTCCAACAAGGTTTCCTGATTCAGACGAAGGAAAGCATTCTCTTTTAGATTTTAGATTTTTTATGTTCCTAAGCATTCTACAGTTTAATTTTGACCTCCTCTTGGATCTTCTGATCATTTTGTCATCACTGTAGAGGTTAAAGCAGCTATTTCAAGCCCTGTTGACAAACCACATCTTCAACAGACTTAAATTGGATCAGGTTGTCAGAAATAGGTCTCGGCAATTTCTTGATGATATTTCTTGTGATTCACTTTTCAGGAAATAAGCTTCCGAAGCTGCAGCTGAATTCACAGAATGGGTTTAGGCTGGTACGTAGTTACAAAATCAAACCTCCTTTTCCTCCATGATTCAATTTGCAGTTTATCTGCCATTGCTTTCTGTAATCATTTTTCAGTTAAGTTTCAACTTTCTGAAACTAATGACCCTCAGGTTTATTTCAAACATGTCAAATGCTTTCAAAAGAGTGATTTTTTATCGTCACTACAGTCAAGGTTTTGAATCCATTTCTTTTCAAAATATTGATGCCTAGATTTCTGGAAGATTTATAGCTGTATCCAGGCAGGTCGACTATCTTTACTTTTTCGTGGTGTTCGGTTTTCTTGATCTTTTGTATGGATTGATTACCCCAAATTCTTCATTAAATGACACTTCTTCTCCTGTAGTTCTTTTTGCAAACTGATCAGATTATGGACCGAGTCATCGTAAATCATAAAGCTTAGTTGCAAATGCTATTTATTTATTTGGTCAATCAAAAGGTCCTTGTCTAGATTCGATTCCAGTAACAGTTTTGACTTGTTCAAACTTGAAAATTCTGAACTTTATGGACTCAGAGGAAGCCTGCCGATGCCGATCGCCCAGCCTGACGATGGGAGAAGTATCTCTCGAAACGTAGCTCAGAAAAAGCTTACGACTCATGACATGATAAAGCTCTTACATCTATTGTTCAAACTTGTCAATTATTGCATCTCAGTGTCTTATTTTTCCGTCTTTCAATTGTTTCAAATGTTTCTTCCTTCAAGAATGCATGTTTTTCTGCTGTCCTGTTACATTTTCTTTCTGTCACTTATCACGTGTTGGTAGGTCTCTTTCCCGATGTTCAGTACGGGTTTCGAGGAAATCGATCAACTGGTCATCTTTTTGAGTGTAATAGTGGATATATCCACAGGTTTATGGATACATTCGGTGAAGGATGTGCTTCAGCTTTGAGTATTTAAAAGGAACTTAACAAGGTGTGCAACGCTGACTTGTCTCATAAACCATTTCGGTTATTGTATTTGAATGTCTTTGGGATCATTCAATCCATAATTCGTCAAGGGGAGCATAAACAGTGGTGAACAGTCAGCAGCACCCGACAACAGAAAGGGATTGTATTGTTCTTGATATTTGGGCGATTTTGCACAACACGATTGATGGTTCCATAGGCAATAACATTTTATTTTGCTAAATTTAATTAATTGATAATAAACATTCTGCAAGAAGTAAGAAACCAGTACGCTCATTTCTTCTGGAAATTAAGCTAGAGATTGTTAAATCTTTCTTCTTTTCATGGGTGTGAGAATTTCCTGGTCTCTGGTCATTGAGATCAGACAAATCTGATTCTTGATTGGTGTTTGTGGCAAAACTTAAATAATTTACTTGGTAAACATCTAAATTTCATACCCTTCCTTTTTATCGTTTTTTCATTTCGTCCATTGTTAAATGAATTTTTTTTACTTTCTTTTGTTTTTAGTCTCACTGCTTCCATGATTTGAATTCTTTATACTTACAGGGTTTTTTTAGTTCTTTTTATATCTTTGCATTAATAACAGTAGCACAACTTACAGCAACTAAAGCATTTATTTCCCGTTGATACATTTTCAAAGAAGTAATTTTTTTCTCGAATCATTAAATGTGTCACATTAGAGGGCATTACTTCTGATGGGTATTCTATTAACGCTGGAGTTGTTCAAGGTTCTATTATTAGTTCAATTCTTTTTCTTCTTTACATCAATGAGGCTACCTTGTACTCTGGAATTGGTGAGAAGACAACTCAGCGACTCAGCTACTTTGGCATTTTCACCACATCTTTCTGGAAGTTCTCATATTTAACCTATTGGTAAGTTCACTTCTTAAAAAGTTGTGAAACAGAGAGAGAGAGAGAGAGAGAGAGAGAGAGAGAGAGAGAGAGAGAGAGAGAGAGAGAGAGAGAGAGAGAGAGAGAGAGAGAGAGAGAGAGAGAGAGAGAGAGAGAGAGAGAGAGAGAGAGAGAGAGAGAGAGAGAGAGAGAGAGAGAGAGAGAGAGAGAGAGAGAGAGCGAGAGAGCGAGAGAGAGCGAGAGAGAGAGAGAGAGAGAGAGAGAGAGAGAGAGAGAGAGAGAGAGAGAGAGAGAGAGAGAGAGAGAGAGAGAGAGAGAGAGAGAGAGAGAGAGAGAGAGAGAGAGAGAGAGAGAGAGAGAGAGAGAGAGAGAGAGAGAGAGAGAGAGAGAGAGAGAGAGAGAGAGCGAGAGAGAGAGAG
>RDPX01000225.1:545890-584523 GCA_003991215.1 Morbakka virulenta
AGGGAGAAGAGAAAAGAGAGAGAGAGAGAAAAAAAGAGAGAGAAGGAGAGGGAGAGAGAGAGAGAGAGAGAGAGAGAGAGAGAGAGAGAGAGAGAGAGAGAGAGAGAGAGAGAGAGAGAGAGAGACAGAGAGAAAGAGAGAGAGACAGACAGACACACAGAGACAGAGAGAGAGAGACAGAGAGAGACAGAGAGAGACTTTTATTATTTGACGCTTTACCACACACAATCACACACAACCACAGAGGTATGGAGAGAGGCACCCTTTATTTCCCAAATCTCATCACAGACACAGAAACAGAAAGACACACAATTGCTCTTATTAAACTCCTGTTGTGAAAAATAACACTGAATAAGCTTAAGCTACTAGTGATAAGCTACACAAACAACAGTGTAACAAAAATTAAATGTTATTTGACACCATCGACATAAAGTTTTTAAAACTCCATGTCCAACATCAACAGATTAAGCCTCTCGAAATCCTATGTTAGAAAGCAAACAATAACAGAGTAAAATGACACTGTAAGAGAATATTAAGAAACATTATTATGTGTAATTGCTAAAGGATCGGCACAAGAATGTAGGGTCAATAGCTCAGTTGGTAGCGCAAGGGGCAGTGATATCCAACGGGGCTGGTTCAAACTCAGTCACGTGGACATATGTTTCAAATTTTTATAAACCAAAATCAACAAAAAATTGCTTTAAATTTGTTTGCCAGACGTTCAAGGTTATTGACTGTAGTAGCATCGGTCATCTATAATTAAAGGTTATCAGTTGATATTGAGATAGGCAGTAGAATACGATTTCTTTAATTTTATCGCGAGAAAAAAAATATTATCATACACAAAGTTTACTTTAACCTCCAATCATGGCCATAAATGTCTGCCCCCTCTCCCGTCTAAAAAATTAAATGGAGAATATTACCAAATAAAGTTACACTTTCTTATAACCAACCAAGGTTTGGCCCCGTATTGAAAGTTGCGTAACAGTTGTTGTATGTATCGAGCATATATACTCGCTTACCAAAGCAAGATAATAATAACAGTTACCTCTATCTTATTGTGGCCACACAGATGCAGTGATCTCCTGGGTGACATTTCAACACTTCTAAATCAAATATTTGCAAAACGTCTTTGTTTCCTTTGGGTCGAGTCAATCAAATCTTCTTGAGAATGTCAAAGAGATATTGAGTTCACCAAAAGGTCGCGTTATATTTTCTTGCAGTATTTCTAAACGTACCTTATTATCGAAAACAAGTTTCTGAATCTGTTTCAATTAAAATATTAAAGCTGTTAACATTTTAACTGGAGTTACAGTTTTTACTAAGACAGCACAAAAAAAAAAATTAAAAAAATCTCGGATGCATCCCAACATCCAAATGTATAAAAATGCCTTATTACAGCAAGCTAAACTAATAAATTACGTCAACATATATTATCCAACTGGAGCAGATAATATTCTGAACACCTGCATTGGCAAGTAATTCTACTGTCATTCTTACAATTTTTGCTAATCATCTAAACTTCTGGAAATCAAAACGGGATTCGATATTCAACAAACGCATTCAACTTATTCAAACTTTTGCATTGTTGTCGAAATCCCAGTCTCAAATGACAATGTGCTCTATTTACATGTTTGAGAAACGTGTCAAAGTAAGATCAGTTCCAATCTCTGTTAGGGCATAATGTGGGAGCCACCAATGTCCACGCATACAACGCATAACAAACCCAACTGGACGCCATTTTTATCCAAACAGTCGCTGTATTGCTTGTCAGTGTAGTGAAATCTGCACCTGACGGGCTATAAAAACAAACATATTGCATATTATAATACTAAAAAAAATAAACAAATACACTTAACACAATATAGGAAACATCCAAAAGACTGCAATTTAGGAAATAATATTCTAAAAAATTATTTTTGTGACAAGTTTAAGTCACAGGGGCAAGTAAAATGAGTAGTAATGAACGAATCCTGGGTGTTTCGTTCGCGGATAACTTGCAAAACTAACCGTAATGCTACTTATCATCCTACACCGTGTTCAGAGAGGCAGGCGAAGAGACCAGGTAGTGTAAAGTGCAATACTCGCACGAAACAATAATAAATATTATTTACTTTACAAATACGAATGTACAATGTTTGGCCTTTTAAACAGCAGGCATTCTCTGTGAATGTTTTTAGCATGATTTCACTACATTTGATAAACGTATTTCCTAACAGGTTTAACATAACTGGAGTTGATACTAACTGGTTTGTTTTCTTTTAAAAATAAAATAAAAACAAAGAAACAAATAATAATGAATAACAAACTTTCTGATGACAGTTTTTTCACTCATCAACACTATCATATATAGCATTAATAGCGCAACCATAACAGTGATTAAGTTGGAAGGGACGTTAGAAAATCAAGCAGTTCTGCAGTGTCAAACGCAATACATAAAAAATTAAAATGGCATTGCAAAACACAAAATCACTCTCATAGAATAACTTACCCGGCTTACAAATGGCGAAAACATTACACACAATGTTCTTTCTCTTTACATTCTCACATCTCATTATCATCTCCAAGTATCTTAAAAATAAAACCTTAATCTGGATGTCTGTTTTCAAGCAACTCTATGAAAAACATCTACTCAAAACGTCCTCACAAACACCCACATATTTTGTTGTCATGGAAATGGCAGTGTTATCCAACAACAACAACAACAACAACAACAGCAACAACAACAACAACAACGGCTACTCAAACGTAAAGCAATTCAATGCATTACTCCTGGTGTAATATTCCCCTTGGCGTGCTTTTAATTACTTAAAATAACTGCTTCTGCTTTGACCCTACAAGTGTTGCTTGAACCTTCTTTACTCCATTTCTCTTATAATGGATTTTAATCAAACGACATTTTTAAACTTTCCAACAATTTAATGACAATGACCAAGAGTACTTGGCATGTCAGTAAAAAAGATTTACAAAAACAGTTTTACCTTGTATTACCAAATTATCAAAATGCAAATGATCAGAGTGGTATTTAATTTCTACTATGCTTAAATAGAGAAACAGAGCGGAGCATTTAGCAAATAAAATAATTCTCTGCTCATTCCAAACTTGGTCATTTAATATACTTGGGATGATTGGTAAGTTCGGGGCCTAACACTCTGAGAAGGCCACTCAGCAACATCATAAAGCAAGCACTCAAGTGGAATGGAACCCTAAGGAAAGCGGAAAGAAAGGACGTCAGCTGGAAACAGCAACCCAGGACCGAGCACACTGGCGGGATGTTGTCAGCAACCTACGCTCCAGGAGGAGTGGAGTACCTAAGGAAGTAATTCATCAGTATTTTGCTATAGGGATTTCAAATTTATTTCAAACCTTTAACATTTTTAAAGGATCTAATTTCCTTAAGAACTGGTCCAGGTTGGTTTGCATATCTCCACATAAACACACGCAAAAAAACAAACAGCATTTTCAAATAACAAAATCTCCTGAACGTCTTTTCACGGTTAAAACCAATAAACATGACAATGTAAATTTTTACTCCTTGAAACATGCTCCTATCATATGAAGCAGCACTTATACCATCTTCCGTAATAAACTTTTAACAGTAAAAGTAACACGTCTATCTTTTCTGCCGTATTGGTTGTATATTATTCTGTTTTCACCTTGCTTATCTTTCACCGCCCGATCCTATTCAGCTGGCGGGTTTCCGCTCGATTTCTACTTCTGCTATACCTTTCCATCTGCTCCTGTTTTCTGTATTTTTCCTGAAAAGATTAAGCCATCGAAGGTCGAAGTCGATAGCATCATTCCATCGCTGTTTGAGCCTCCGAGTTCCCTCTATCACCTGTTTGAGCCTCCGAGTTCCCTCTATCACCACCTGAAACTCACTATAGATGTCCATACCATTCTAGCTTTTCCTTCGTACAACACCTCTGATAGGTTGTTATTTTTTCATACACCATTTTGTATAATTAATCGGACCATCTATCATTTCATTTATTAGTATTATATATTACACTGTAAAATTGTCGGTATTACATATTATTTTGTATAATTATTAGTATACTATTTTGTATGATTGTATATAATTGTGCAAAATATAAATCTTTTTTCTAAAAAAAACATTATGGTTAATTAAACTGCGGTAACATTTAACACTCCCTTCAAATACGGTATTGGGTACAGAAGGATTTTCGACAATTCTGAAAACAAAACGCCCTACAATTCACGTGTGATATGCTTAACTGTTCAGAATTTGTTTGTTTTCCTTCCAGAAGCAATAAATACAACAACTTTTAATAGCCAAGGTGTGTCATGGGTAATCCAGCTCTAATTATTCACTAAAAAATACAATATCCAAATCTCACGTCGCAAGATAAAATCTAGTGAAATAAGGAAAACACGGCAAGAAACGACTAGAAAAAAAATTAAAAATTTAATTTTCAAGCATTACCAGATCATACATACCTGTACCAATTTGTCAGCGTTACCATTATGTAGAAGGATGCCAAGAAAAACGTGAAATGAAAGAAAGCATAGCTGTATGTAACATCATTAGTTTCATTGTCGTACACACGTTGGCCACGAATTTCGACATCGTTTTCAGCACCTCCTTGGATTTGATAAAAACGAAAAGAAAATAGGGCCGTAAGTGGACGGAAAGGTACATCATTTCATAAATATAAACCTAGTAAATCCAACTGACTATAAAGACGATACCTCTTCCCAGGTAACATTAAAACTGGGTGGAGGAAGTTGCACCAGAGACAATAGTGACTATGGGAAACTGAAGAAGAGAGTTATCACTGAATGGGGGGAAAATGACTTTGGTATCTCGAAGTTTCCGAACGTACCAGTGTGCGTAGTCAGGCTGGTTACATGAGGAAAAGATCGAAGATATACAGCAGAGCTGCTACCTTATTGCGTCGATAGCATCAGAAGAAAAGTCCGATGCCAAAATCACGTAAAGAATATCAAAGCCAAAGAAAATTTCTCACAGAAATGAGGAGGGTACTAAATTATCACAACATTAAGAATGCACAAAGCCGAGTCTATTGAAATCATAAAGTGGTCAGTGTTATATGTGGGACTGATGAATAGACGGTCGGTAAGAAAAATGAAAAATGAAAGGGTGTAGAAATGTGGTACCTGAGAAGAATTTTACGCATAGCACTAAAGGGCAAAGTCGTTAACCAGAAGGTACTGGTACGTATGGGTTACAAACAAGTACTGCTTTAGATAGTTATTACTAGAAAATTGCGATTTACTGGTTAAACGTCAAGGTAAAATCAGATTGAACATCTGACATACTGACTGGCAGGTCAGAGGGAAATAAAAAGGGCAAGGCAGAGTGTGAAATACCTGGATAAAAGTACAAGTAATATAATAAAATTAATAAAATATAATATAATATAATATAATGTAATACAATAAAATATGATATAATGTAATACAATATAATATAAAATAATATAATATATTATAATATAATATAATATAACATAATATAATACAATATAATAAAACGATACAACATATTAACATACTAAATATATCTAATATATAATAAGAATAATGTGGTAAAATGATAAGTAACACGATGAAAAAATGCTGGAAACTTAATAGTCAACAATTAATGTTAAAATGTTCTGCTTAAGTTCAACCTACTTGATCCTGCTTCTTCCAACAATGTTTCCTAAAACAAAAGAAAAGATCCCAGTGAACATCATTGAAGCTACGTGGACCTCACTGCACTTCAGCAAGGCTGAGACGAATCCAGAATTTGTTTTTACCGCTTGCTACCTAGTAATGTACCTTACTAATTCTCCTGATTTCTACTTGACATGAACTACGACATGAGACAACGTTTACCTTCCAAACGTATATTTGTGCGTAAAGGTGTATTTTATATATAAATTATATATTTGTAAAGTGGGTTCTACAAACAAACTACCCTGTATTACATCGCTGGCAAACCTTAGTTATTTCATCGCAATCTTCCGTTTTAGTCATTGCTATAATCCTTTTCATATAGGTCTTTAAAGTTCGTTTAACCGTATCAGTTTTCCATTCGGGTACGACTCATAATGGTAACATTATATTTAAACCATACGTCGATAATTTTAACTAGACTTTATTTTGATTTATTTTTCTCTCGCCATCGGGCACATGCTCAATGATATGCAATATGTGAATAAAACGTACCCGACCTACCCTAAAATCTTTCCAGATCATTTTGGAACACCTTGCAGTACATGCTGACACTTTCTTCATATATATATATATATCCTTATATACACATAACACATACATACAAATAGATGCATATATACAGCCATATATACACACATACATAAAGAATTCACAGTACAGAACTTGAAACATTAAAAACTAAATCATCAAAATGAACACAATTTTCGGTTACTGTCTGAGGTTCATGTTCTTACCATTTTTCTGTCGCTGGGGGTTGGTAGTGCTTGCAGGTTTTTCAATGGATGTACCCGGCTGCTCTGTTGTATCTGTGTATGTATTCTGTTTTCGTAAGTGATGGACAACCTGAGCCTATGTGATCAATAGTCTCATCTACAGATTGCTAAGACTGCACTTCGGGTCTGTTCCATCTTTGATGATTCGGTTATGGTAGTATCCCAGCCCAGTGGGTTGGGAAATTATTTTTAGCAAGCACATCTTGAGATCATCCATATATAACGATATCATCAAAGATTATACATCCACTTTCACTTTCATTAAGGACAGTACTTGAAGGAAACAGTGCTACACAGAACCAAATGGGCGATAATGAGTCACTTTGAAAGATACCGCGATTGTTGTTGTTTTCCAGAGTTTCATGCTATGAGAAAGGAACTTTCTAATAATTGGAGAAATGTAATACATTTTAAGTCACTTTTCAATCCAGCTATGAGGAACCCTACCAAAGACCATTTCATAATCAATCCAAGCTACAGGGATACTTTTGTGATTGTTATACCAGTCCTCAAGAATCGTTTTTTTTTTATCAAAAGCTGATCCTTACTACCATAAGAACCTCGTTTACAACTTTTATGTTCATTTGGAAATAGCTCATTATCAGTTAGAAAAGAATATTAATATTAATAATAAACCTTTAGCCTCCCCTTTTAGCCCAGAGCTGCTCAGCCATTGATGGTTTGCCTTTTCGTCAACATCGGCACTTTTGCTTCGCGTCACAAGCTGTCCGTGGAGAGGTTTATCTTTCCATTTATGTTCTAACTGCTCGTCTCAAATCTTTTGTTTTTCGTTTTGTCTTTTTTTTTGCTATGGTCGAGGGGGTACGTTCTTCATTTACATTTTCAATCTCCAGTTCCAATTCTCTCTAACAATATTATTCGATTATTTAGAAATAGAGTGAAGCTTTCTCGAATATTCGTGAGAATGTACAAGTTGCAGCATCTAATCGTCAGGGTTTCCAAGGTATTCAGAGAGTCAAGTAGTAGATGTTTTGTTGGAGAGCTCGAGCTGAATCATACCCCGACCTCCTTTGTTTCTTGGTACATACAGCCTGTCGACAGTTAATTTTGGATGATGCATTCTATTACACGTTAATTGTTTCCTTATTTTTGTACTTAACCTTTTAATTTCATTTAGTTACTAATAGTTTTAATGTTATTAATTGGAATATGAATGAAATAGTCAGGCAAAGATGTTACTATTGTATGGGCTTTTCCTATCCACACAGATCGAACAATTCAGGCAAATCGTCCTGACATTGCGATCAAAGATAAGAAAAACAACACCTGTTTCTTTATTGATATGAGTGTACCATCTGATAGGAATATCTTAGCAAAGGATTTTGAGAAGCTTAGCAAGTATAAAGATCTAGAAATTGAAGTTCAGAAAATGTGGCACTTGAAAACAAAAATCTTGCCTGTCGTTGTTGGAGCATTAGGACTTAAAAAAAAGCGTATAAAAAAGGTAAAAAGATTTTCTAGACAAAATTCCAGGTAGACCATCTCTTCATGAAGTTCAAAAGATCGTTTTGGATAGCACAGTTCACATTTTAAGGCGAGCCTTGAGTATTTAAGCATTTCATCGCTGTTGATGTGCGTGTTGTGAATTATTTTCTATTAATTTTTCCAGGCAAAATTTATATATATATATATATATATATATATATAAATTTCTGTATTACTGATGATCATGTGTATTATGCCCCAACTGATGTTCGTACGTAGTCTCCTTCTATGTTATTTTTATTCTTTTATAATTTTACTTCTTTAACTTTATAAACCCAGTATATTACTTCAATTTTAATTAGAATGGGTAACCTAAACTGGGAAACCTAAACAGGCCCCACCTGCAAGGTCATGTGCAATTTATATCAATATCGCACACACTTGGGTGTGATGCATGTACCCAGCTTACCCTCATCGGGCTGGGACTCGGNAAACCTAAACAGGCCCCACCTGCAAGGTCATGTGCAATTTATATCAATATCGCACACACTTGGGTGTGATGCATGTACCCAGCTTACCCTCATCGGGCTGGGACTCGGGTGGATTTTCTGAGATTTCTACCCCTGAGTCCTTTGTGGGCTCGTATTGGTCCGACACTCAATAATACTGTAAGAACAATAATAACAATAATGAAGGTATGGAAAACTACGTTAGTATTCAGTCTTGACAGAATCTAGCCTTTCCTTCGAAGTTGCTTCGCATTTGTTTTGTGCTTTAAAGAACTCATTAATGCGGGTCAGCACTTTTACTCAAAGATCTGTTTATTTACCACGCTCCAACAAACTGCGAAACATCGAAGTTCTCACATACTTTCCTAGCCATGTGCTTTTTAAGTAATCCACGGATCTCGATAATTCTTCAGACTGAGTGGGACTCAAGTGAAACGTGCCTTTCACCAAAACAAAAGAGTAGATTTGGAAAATTTCTACGCCATTAACTGGAAAAACTGTATAAGTAGCGAGTTCTTTTTGTTATCTGTTAAAGCTATGTAGCCTTAAAAGAGGCCATAATATTACTTCAACGGGAAAAGGTATTAAGATTCTGTATACTTGCCTCAATGCTGTCAGTGCTCAAACCAACATGGCCAAGACTGGTGTTGCTGCTTGTCCTTAAACTGCGGATAAATGATAACATCCGACAAATAGAGCAAAATACAAATTTTATTTACTGCTATTACCAGCAGGGTGTTACTTTTTAAAAATGTACAGCTCCAGCCATAATATTCCCATTTTTTCCCATCCCCATCCCAATTTTATTCCGTATTGCTTTTTATTTATGATTTGCAATACCAACTACTCCTACTCCTCCGTCTTCTGCTATTGCTACCAACAACACCACCATTACCACTATCCTCTCCACTACTTCTACAAATACACAAATCTACAAAACTGGGAGGGCGGTTTTATACAAAGGATCATACAAATATTTCTAAAGTACTTCGACGCGCCGAGCGCAAATGGGCGTCCATTTTGGCCATACACGCCATAGAAATTTTTTATTTTCGATAGGCATCATGGGTAAAAAAAAAAATCAATATCAGGGTACATTTTGATCCAGCTGAGCATGCTTTGGAATGAAAAAATGGAAAAAGTAATCCTAAATGCGCTTTTTGAACACAAATACGTGCACAAAATTTATTTGGCTTTCATTCATTTCTGGCCTTTTATGCGGCCTTTTAAGCTATTTGTGGGATGAATGACAACATATGCAGAACATGTTTTACCTTTGGAGGTATATGCAACTCAAACCAACACCGAAAAAAAATAGAAAAATGCAGGATATTGCAAGAAAAACAGCACGATATCGAGGTGGAGTGATCAATGTGCTTGGTGTGTGTTGCCTTATTTTGCCATAATGGGGATTGAACCTGGTATTTCTCTGTTTTCTTTGTTATTGTGCAGCTTTTAACGCATCACTCGTTTTATTCGTGTGAACTTTCTGTTCTTGGGAAAATGAAAGTGTCAATCAGACGAAAAAATAAGCTCGATGTCGTACAAGGTATTAGCTAACAGTACCGTGTACAGCCCCTGATGATCCAATTACATTATCTGCTCTCTCATATATATTTATAAACATGTATGTATATATATATATATTTATTTGGGATGGAGAGGGGGTGGTGTGTTTTGAATCTATAACAGAGTCACAAATTGATACGGGCTTACAAGGTCTTATTACTTAAAAAGCCGGTTTGCTGATCGAAAATTTCATAAACATAACAATTCAAAATATGCCGTACCGAGACGTAAAGTATCTTAGTTCTAAGTAAAATGTATTCTTGTCTTTAACCGTAAGTTTTGAAATATTAACAATAAAAACACGTATTCTACAAGGCCAGCAACGGGTAAAGCGATAGCCTATTCGATTTCCTGAAAGGAATAAAAAAGAAGTAACATACCATGAATAAACAACTGTACAAAACAGTAAGGCAGCTGCAAGGAGTGTTTGTCCATCAAAGCCAGGTTTAAGATTTGAGCTTTGTAATAAGTACCCAGTTGGATTACAATAAGGATCTAGTAAAACAAAACGGATGTCGTTACTAAAGAAATTTCTGCTTCCTTCACATTCATTAATGGAACAACTGAAAAATAACTAAACTGCATTACCTATGAGGCAGACAGAGAGAGAGAGAGAGAGAGAGAGAGAGAGAGAGAGAGAGAGAGAGAGAGAGAGAGAGAGAGAGAGAGAGAGAGAGAGAGATAGAAAGGGAGAGAGANGAGAGGGACAGATAGATAGATGGATAGGAAGATATATATATATATATATATATATATAGAAAGAGAGAGAGAGAGAGAGAGAGGTCTATTATATATTTTTAATATAATATGATCCCCCTTCCGCTAAAAACCCACTATTATAATATATTATTACAACATATTATTACAATATACCATAAATTCTGGATAAATTATGCCATTTATTCGAATCTTTTATTAATTACTCACTAACTGTAATGCTTCTCCCCTTTTCATCATTTCTCAACTAAATTGTTTTTGCCATGCTTTACCTAGACCTTTCTTATGGCTACACTAGTATTTCAAGGGCGTTCACCCGTTCAACCACTCGCAGTAAAGTGGCCCGGCTTCATGTAGTGTGATACGATCCAGTATAAGCAAAGTATGTCGTGCATAGGTCGCATCTTCTACTAGGGAGTTTACCCGTCCGTTCTTTTATTTATACAACTAACCTAACATTATTTCTTAATTGTATATATTCCTTTCTGAATTCAACTTCACTATCGGTTCATTCTTGTTGTTATTGTTAAATACCGTTATTTTGCTCTTTTCGGCGCTTATCACCATTCCTAACTCTTTTGAAGCTCTATCAACAAGGTCTGAGAGTATTTGCAATTCTTCTGCGGTACCTGCCAGTAATGCGATATCGTCCGCGAAGCGCAGATTATCTACGTGCTTTCCTCCGACTTTTATGGTACCTTCGAAATCTTACAGACGCCTACTCCGAATCCCATGTACAGCGCATAGGGCAAACGAGTCGGTAATGGAGGAAGTAGTGTCACGTGTCACGTAAATCGAACACTTCACAGAAATGGTAAAAAGCGCAAATTACAATGGTTTGGGCATATAGCAAGGGGCATATAGCAAGGGGCAATAGCTTGCTGAACACCATATTTCAAGGAATGATAGAAGGCATAAGACCGTGAGGAAGACGCAGAGCGATGTGGAAGGATGACATAACAAGATGGACCGGGAAAAATATACATGAGCTACGGCTGCTCGCAAAGGACCGGAAGAAGTGGCGAGCCCTGGTGCATACTGTGTCGCGTGACGAGCCCCTACGATCGCAGCGGTCAAGGAATAGGTAAGGTAGGTAAGGTATATATTCCTTTAAAAAAGAGACAAAATTCCATATGTCTCGCGAGTATAAATAAGTCACAAGTCAAAGCTGCAGCACAACCTCCACATCTTGTCTGATGATTTAAATTATAAATTAAATCAATTTATGATAACGAGAAATCGATAATACGATTTCTTGGCCATTATGCTAAAGCTGATATTTCACCACTGAATTCCAACTGAAAATCTAGTATTGACATGTTTGCCAAAGCACGAACTTTAATTAAACTCCTGAAAATCATGTTGTTACATATGCATAAAGGCCTTTAGTACTATCATTTAATATTATTTTAATTATCATCATTATTATTAGTTTTATTATTATTATTTTATTTATTATGCTCAATGTTTCACTTCTCGATTTTAGTTCTTGATGTCGGTAAATTAACTTGAAAGCAGGCAGCAACAAGTCACCAGAGGTTTCAAGTTTACTTTTGCAGTCTCTAACGACGACAGTACCTTTCTTAGTATACGTACTGATCCTAACAATGCTGTTTTTTGTACAACTTCCATTTTGATGTTTTCATCGCAATCCTTCAAATGTGATTCAAGCTTCTTACTAACCATTCCCAACACACCTATAACAACAGGAATCACTTTAACCTTCTTTAGCTTCCATAACCGTGCAATTTCATCCTTCAATGGTTGGTATTTTTCAATCTTTTCCGTTTCCTTCACGTTTACTCTTTTGTCCCCCGGAATGGTGATGTCTATTATTTTAGCCTCTTTTGTTCTTTTATTTATCATCACAATATTAGGCTTTTTAGCTTCGATGTGTTGGTCGCATTGTATCATCATGTCCCATAACAGTTTGTGTTCTTCATTTTCGCTATAACCATCTGGCTTATGGTTGTACCACTCGTTGGCCCGTTCCAAACCTGCCGTACGACACATTGCCCAATGGACATATCTTGCCATATTATCATAACGCCTTTTATATTCTTTCTGTGCTAACTTGGAACACTTACGACATGACTGACATTCGCACCCCTCTCGAAACACATCCTGCATAAAGGTGACTCTGCTGATTTTTCAATGTGATATTTTAAATAGTTCGTTCTCAGTGATAGTTCCTGAGCACTACAAATCAACGCCTCAGTGGTACTTTTCAAGTCTCCCTTACTCAACCACCCCCAAGTCTTATCCCAATCAACGGCTCCATTCTCTTCTAAGAATTGTCCGTGCAATCTTTTCTCCTTCCACTCTCTCATCATCTCAACCTTTCCCTCTCTCTTAAAAGCTTCTGGGTCCTTACATTCTTCTGTTTTTAAAAGACCTTGATTTTTAACCATCTGCAGCATCTCCTCTCTACTATTTAAAACGTACCATGCCAAATTATTTTCTTCGGCTCTTACGCATTTCTCGACACTAATCAGTCCTCTTCCACCTTCTTTCCTCTTTACATACAACCTTGCAACGTCACTTTTTGGGTTTAAGCTTTTGTGCATGGTCATTAATTTTCTTGTCCTCCTGTCAACCTTTTCTAGTTCGTTTTTCGTCCAATTAATGATTCCTGCACCGTATCGCATTAGTGATACAGCCCAGGTGTTGATTGCTGTTACCTTATTTCGCCCGTGCAATTTTGATTTCAAAATTAGTCTTACCCTCCTAAGGTACTCTTTCTGGAAAGATTCTTTAACTATATCCTCCTTAATCTTATCCGACTCAATTATACCAAGGTATTTGTAACCATTCTGGTCGACTTCTTTTATAATGTTACCATCAGTCAGGCTTAAGCCTTCACTTTTAATCACTTTTCCTCTTTTCAACACCAGGACACCACACTTTTGAAATCCGAATTCCATCCCAATATCTCTGCTAAATGCGTGTACAGTAGACACCAAACTGTCGATCTCATTTTCGTTTTTCGAAAACAACTTTAAATCGTCCATGAAAAGCAAATGGTTGACTTTCACAGTCCCTAAGGTGTATCCAGCACCCATCTTTCTTAGTATACTGGAGAGAGGAATCATGCAAAGTACGAACAACAAGGGAGACAGACTATCCCCTTGGAATATACCTCGCCTGATGTCAACCTCGCATAACGTTTCACCACATGCTGTTAAGACTGTCTCCCATTTTTCCATAGACTCAGTAATAAACTTTATGATGTTTTCGGATACATTTACCAGTTTTAGACATTCAATTATCCAGGAGTGAGGAATCATATCATATGCTTTTCTATAATCAATCCACCCCATTGCCAGATTTTTATGCCTTCTCTTGCACTCCTTCATAATGGCTTTATTAATGATGAGTTGGTCTTTAGTACCTCTACTTCTCCTTCTGCAGCCTTTTTGCTCGTCAGGGAGCATCTCATTCTCTTCCAGGTATTTATAAATATTATCAGAAATAATACTTGTCATTAGTTTCCACATTAATGGTAGACAGGAAATTGGTCTAAAGTTTCCGACGTCGTTTCCCTTAGAAGGATCTTTTTGGCAAAGGACAGTTCTGCCTTTGGTCAACCAAACAGGAATTGACTCATTACCATTAACCAGCTCATTCATTTGATGGGCAATACGGCTATGGAGTGTTGTCAGATGTTTCAGCCAGTATCCTTGAACCCCATCTGGCCCTGGTGCTTTCCAATTGGATATTCGCTTAACTTGTTCTTTTAACAGAAGTTCAGAAATCATCAAGTTGTCCTGTTGTACATCTTTCTTTTCTTCTTTCAATTTTTGAAGCCATTCTGCTTCTGAATTGTGCTTCTTTTCTTTTCCCCATATATCTGACCAGAATGCCTTACTTTCCTCGGCATCTGGTATGACCTTCTCATCTTTCTCAGACCCATTTAACTTTTGATAAACTCCCTTTTGATCTTGACTGAATGTTCTATTTAGTCTGAATTGATGGATTCTCTCATCATACCTTCTAAGTTTGTGAGATTTTGCAATTAATCTCTGATTTAGTTCTTCAATAACAAGATTAATTCCTTTTGTTTTAATCCTATATTTCTGCTCTAATGCAGAGTACTTATTCCGTCTAACATTCTCACCGTTCTTCTTCCTTTTCAATATATTAATATGCTTTCGAATCTCATCGATTGACTTTTTAATCCTTCGCTTCCACCAGGGTTCTTTTGGTGTTCTCCTTTCATTTGTTGGGGTTCTTAAACCAAGCTTTCCAGCAATATAAATCGACGTTGCAAAGATCAGGTCATTCGTTTCAGTTATGGTGTTTGTCTTAATATGGGTTATCACTTCATTAACACTGTTAGTAATGTTTGCTAACTTTTTTCTGTCTGCTTTCTTTAATCCTGGGAAAAAGGGTTTATCCGTTTCCTTCATTATGGCGCATATTTGGTCTATTATCTGTTGTTGTTCCTCTGTTCTCTCTGCATTGTGTTCATCATCAAACTCTATTGGCACTTCAGGTAAGTTGACGTCGTCACGTAGGTCTACATCAAGCTCGGATTGAGATTGTGCTACATCATTATCCTGATCTACATCTTCAATGTTAACAACGAAGTCAGTTTCTGTCTCCTTTTCTAAGACACTTCTTTTAATCATTTCAATCTCCACCTCGGATAGTAGCTCGTTTTTCCTTATGGATCTAGCCTGATCGCATAAATTCTGTTCACTGATGTCAAATAAACCTCTTTCCTTCCAAACACGATGCATCCTCTGCCTATATCCTCGCATAGATTTACCATCCTCATTCACTGGATCACTTAGAAAGTAGCACTCCATTACAGCTACGTTTAATTCTTTGTTCCACTTTCTCTTAACAGTGGTATGATGACGACCGGGTCCCCGCTGCTGATCCGGGGAGCACCTGCCGGGCGAGAGACCTTCAGAAGATTCTCCAGCTTCATTCACGCCGTTATTTTCATTAATTTTATCTCATTTTTACACTCATTTGAGGATTAGTGAAGTTAAGGTTACACTACCACCGGTATTTTTTTTAAAACACCATCTTTAGAGGGGTTGCCAACCATCTTTAGAGGGGTTGCCAACCATCTTTAGAGGGGTTGCCAACCAAAGCTAAAGAGTCCTCTCCACCCACAAGGCAGGCTAGCCCCCGTCGGATGCCAACCCGACATGTCTTGGTCTCGGGGAGAGCTAACAGGTACTACAACCTTGCTCAAGGGTGACCTGGAGGTAGTTGTGGCAAAGGGTAACCTCATTCGCCCACGTCATAACTCCACAACCGGATGCATTTTAACGTCATACCCAGGACGTAATTATTATTATTATTATTATTATTATTATTATTATTATTATTATTATTATTGAGTGGTGGAGCAATACGAGCCCACAAAGGACTCAGGGGTAGAAACTCCAGCAAACCCATCCGACTACCAGCCCGATAAGGGTAAACTATTATTATTATTATTACTACTACTACAACAACTACTACTACTACTACTACTACTACTACTACTACTACTACTTACTATAAACACCACTAAGCATTGCAGTTTTAAGTTCCGGGTAGTAGATACTGACACATCTCTGCCTCTTTCCGCAGCTGAGAGACGTAACACTTTCCTCAGAATGTGCATGCTTCCCAGGAGTGCTGCTATCTGTATGACTGCTAAGACTTTGGAGACTTCAAGCAACTCGTGATAACGTACTGCGTTCGTTCAGAATATGACCAAGACTGCAATAGGTACAACCTTAACAGAAACACTGTGAAATCTTTTAATTTTAAAGCCAAGGTCTTGATATTTTTCGATCTGTTAAGCCTCTGTAGTAACTAAATTTTGGTCTGCAGGGATACTAATAACAATAGGTTGCCAAACATGTTGATGTTTGTAAACGATCGTAATATCGGGTCGATTGTGGGGCAATCGTATGTCAGTGAAAATTGTCATGTTCCACATTATTTTCACCTCGTCGTTTTCAGTTGTGGGTAGAGGATGATGATCATACCACTTCTCACAACATTCTATCCGGGTTTTTTTTTTCAGAATTCCCAATGAACTTTGAGCGCTGCTTTGTATGTCTCTGTTTGAATTCATTTTGTGCTAGTTTAGTACAACCACTAGTAAGATGTCCAACAGATTCTGGGGCTCTACCACACACTCTGCAAACTGGAGAGTCGGTAGTTCTTTCGTTATTAAATTTGGTGCTACTGGTCTTTAGTGCTTGCTCTTGAACAGCAAAAACCATGCCCCTTTTATTTCCTTTTTCAGAAAACCATTTCTTAACCACCTCCACGACTCAGTGTCAGCCTCTTTCTTTATTTCTTCGAATAACTTTCCATGCAAGGGTTTTTCTTTCCATTCACGTTTCTTCCACTCATTTCTAGAGAGTACATAGTCCTTTCGTGATTCATTTTCCTTGAGTACCCCCTCTTTGAATGCTTCTTTTAACATCCATTCAATGTTCTTATTTATATAGCTGTGTAGTGCCCTTCTGGAGGAAAACAGTTGAAGAAAATCTGAGACAAGTGGGTGCCAGAGAGGAAGATGTAATGGATTGAGACAGGTGGAAGAGTCTCGTACACCGCCGAACCCCATAGCTATGGGAAAAGAAGACGCTAAACGGAGAAAGTAAGTAAGTGTAATGCCCTTCTTTTTCGTCAATAGCCTCTTCTACACTAACGAGGCCCCTACCACCTTCTTTCTTAGGCATGTAAGGCCGTGCAACATTACGCTTCGTATTTAACGTTATCTTCACTGGCAAGATCTTTCTTGTCATTCTGTCAAGGTTAACTAACTCTTGTTCCAATCTACTATTCCATCTCCAAACCTGATAATACAAATTACCCATGAGTTAATAATACCTTGTGCAAGATTTCCACCATTCAGTCTCCATTTACAGTTTCTTCACCCTACATTTATATTTTGTTACCTTTTCTTTCAATTTCTGGTTTACGTTACGATCAAGCTGTAGTATCCCAAGATCCAAAATATTTATATCCATTGGGATCTGCTTCCGTAAACTTTTCCTCTCCAAAGTCTATTCCAAATTTATCAACCTTCCTTTCTCTCTCTAACTGGAGCATACCACATTTTCTGAGTCCAAACGAGATCCTTTTATCTTCAGAGAAAATCTTAACAATATTAACAAGTGAATCCAGTTGTTTGTCATATTTTGATTTCGTTAGACGTATCGGCAAGCAGACAAGCATCTTCATCAACAATTAAATACAATTTTGTGCATATCTGGGTTTTGATAATACGGGATTTCAATCTTTAAAGGATGCTTATAACAATAATAACAATGGTATAATTATCAAACTGTTCAGTACAACTTAATCGGTTTTTGCAAAATAAGGAACTTGTGTTTTGCGGCTTTGAAATTGTTTCACAACTTAACAAAAATTAATACAATAGAAGCGGATACCGCAAGTAAAAACCTTCATATTGGCATTTGCTATTACTGATCTTTCTATTTCGATAACAAAAGCAAGGGAAAACAGCAAGTAAATTAGTGTAGCATGTGACAAGGGAAAGTTCCAATTATGTCACCTGTTCAGCAAATAATCATAAAAGAACTAGCAGAGAATTGTAAACCCGCATTGAAATTTTGTTTCAACGATTACCATTTTAAAGCCTGAGAATTGAAAAGGTAAAGAACAGTCTTTTAATAAAATTCTATCAGGTGGAGCAATAGAAATGAAATAACATATGCTAATTTATTCTGCAAAGCTAAAAAGTAATTTTTAGCCGGGAAAAAAAAAGTAAAATGCTTTCCACATTTTGGCGTCAATTTGCATTGCTGAAGTTCATTTCTCTCCCATGTTGTCGAACCATTCTCTTGCATATGGCAAAACAAAAATTTAATTTTACATTATCTAAACACTCGTGGTCAAGGAGCCTATTCTGCATGTAATGCCTGAAGACAACGGTATTCCTTTCTACACAAATCCACAGAAAACACAACAGAAAAAAGGGCCATGTGCATTGTTTCCTCCACATGGAACTACATTCGTTAAGGCAAATAAAGTGTTTTGGCAAATGAGGGTTAACTAGTTGTGCTTCAGTGTGTTGTGTTCTACATTGTTCTTTGATTTGCATGGATATAAGGGGCAACACTGTCAATGGGATGTTAAAATAAAAGTTACAAACGTCATATGTTTTTACTTTTGTTTCTTCTCGCAACATTAACCGTAAATGACGTTGCTGCCCAAGATTTGAATACTTATCGCCATGACATTCACTGCCAACCACTCTGCCTCTTATTGAAATGCACATTGAGTTGCTTAACTCGGTTCAAAAGCTCAACTTCCTTCAGACAAAAATTCTGTCACTAGTGGATCTTATTTATAGGAACGGAATACCTACCTGGGTTGTTTGATAACGCTGACCAAGTCAAATACAAAGTGTATGTACAAATAACTGCGGACTGCAACAATCCAGAACTTGGTTGACCTGAAGAAAACAGAACCAACATTTCATAATTAGCAAATCTATCGTAAAGTCTTTTGCTAGTTTACCTAGGATATACTTAGCTCTCACGTTCTTGGCTTCTTTTTCAGTTCCAAAAATTTGTATTGTACAGTCATCATTAATGAGGCCTTTTGTTAAATCAAGTTATAACTCAACAAACATGGTGTCAGGTGTGTGTGTGTGTGTGTGAAGGGGGGGATCAGTTCCTGTTGCTAGAACAAAGTCCATTTTTAGTGGGGCATGTTTGCTGTCGGGGCATCGGGCTTTCAACAAAATTCAAACCTGTTAATGTATTCCCTGGTAACAGGAGCCTCAGACATATATATATATATATATATATATGTGTGTGTGTGTGTGTGTGTGTGTGTGTGTGTGTGTGTAATTTTCTGTATTCGTATCAAAAAGTGCTCAATGCATATAGCAGAGCAATCACAGTTATTATTTTTCGTGTTTTACCTTATGTATATATATGATGATTGCTCCATCTTGACAAATGATTGCCGTCTATGACTTTAGCTGTTGTCAATAATATATACATACACACAAACATACACACAAACAAACATACATACATACATACATATATCATACAGGCAGTTATATGGCAAACGAACTTTTAAAGAAATCTTTTATCATTCCCTGTACGGGAAAACGTTTGCCACGGCAGACTGGTTAAAAATAGCCCAGCATGGTAGAAAAAAAATCGGTCCCATTTGAGTCATGAGTTGGTCAAACATGACTTGAAACATTCCGTACCTTCTGTGACACGGCGACATAGCCAAATGATCTAACATTGGCAAATAGACAGGTAACTTCTGCAATCATCTACATGCAAAGTTAATATGGCTGGAAGACTGAAGAAATCAGCAAAAGGATTCACAGTATTCAAAAGTGTAACAATTAAGACGTATAAAAATACATCCCACACGAATAAAACATTAATACAGAAGTCTCACCTTCTTGAATCTTTGGTAACACTGATAAGACAGAAACTGCAGCGCAGAAGCACAAATTGATGCTGATGTAGAATTTATTCATACTGCATTCAGAATTCTGCATGAAGTAAAAAGAATGTAATTACAAAAAACTACATCCTTTTTACATAACAGGAAATTAAATACTGTAAATTGCTTTTTCAAAATATTCACTTATGATGTAATTACTTGTATACAGTTTCGTATTCCACCTGAACTAGAAACTATGAATTCTGCCTTTCCTAAAGAATCTGTATTTCTTTATCTTTCTATGCAAGTTTTTTTACCTTGGCTCAGAAAGCGAAGCAGAGGTCTAGAAATATAAAATTCTCTTTGCTCCTCCAGTATCCTTCCTCCTCCGTTGATCACTTTCTTATTCTTCCTCTTGTACAAAAATACTTAATTCTGCAATTAAACTGTTGTCATTGTTGTCATGGCAGCAGACAGTTCAGGGGAAAAGGAGCAGAGGCAGGCAGAAGCTGAGATGGAGAGATGTTGTAAGGGAAGACATGAGGCAAGTTGGAGCGAATCCGGAGGACTGCAAGGAGCGCGGAAAGTGGCGCAGACTGTGTCGAGCGGCCGACCCGTCCCAGCGATGGAACAAGACCGCAGGAAGAAGAACCTTGTTTATGTTAATATTACTTTTTCATCACAAATCTAAACAAGGCAACAAAACTTCTCAACAAATTTCACTAACTAAGAAATATTCAAAGTGAAATTTATAAATTTATTTGTCGCAATCAATTTACTCGCATAAAAAGCTAAAATGTGCATTGATTTAAGAGTTTTGTTTCAATGCACATGGGTATATCAAAATAACACACTGCTATGCTGTGTTGCTTGCAGAAATGTGCCGGGTGAAGTGCAGGCGACACGTAACCTTCGCTTTAAAAGTTCGGAAAAAATTTAGCTAATTTTAACGGCAGGTTTGGACAAGACGACAAAGAGCATAATCTCACAAAAAATATTTCTCCACAAAATATCAGTTTGGTCATGACACAAACGCAAATACCGTTCATTTTCATATAGGAATAAGTAACAAAAAGAGAATATATCTAATGAAAATTATGACCTTAACAAAATAGGAAATGTGAAATGAAAAGCTACTTGATATACATAATTTTAACTTATCGACAGTGGTTTCCGAACATTTACCTGTTTTTGTTTCAATTGTGTAGTGAAGTTGAAAAACTTACTAAGATTTTTGAAGAAATCTCTAAAATTTATAGTAAAAAAACTTATGTAAGTTTCTTTCCTATTTAATCCCGTTCTGTTTAATAGACTTTTTTTTTCGTACTTCTAAAAACTAAGTTTGCTCAAAGTTTCTGAATTCATGGTTATAATCCCACCTCGCGGCAACAGGCGTCATTATATTGTTATCTATCTTCAGTACTAAATTCTCTTAATTCGTTTTATCAAGACTGTCCCACCTCGCGGCAACAGGCGTCATTATATTGTTATCTATCTTCAGTACTAAATTCTCTTAATTCGTTTTATCAAGACTGTCCCACCTCGCGGCAACAGGCGTCATTATATTGTTATCTATCTTCAGTACTAAATTCTCTTAATTCGTTTTATCAAGACTGTCCCACCTCGCGGCAACAGGCGTCATTATATTGTTATCTATCTTCAGTACTAAATTCTCTTAATTCGTTTTATCAAGACTGTCCCACCTCGCGGCAACAGGCGTCATTATATTGTTATCTATCTTCAGTACTAAATTCTCTTAATTCGTTTTATCAAGACTGTCCCACCTCGCGGCAACAGGCGTCATTATATTGTTATCTATCTTCAGTACTAAATTCTCTTAATTCGTTTTATCAAGACTGTCCCACCTCGCGGCAACAGGCGTCATTATATTGTTATCTATCTTCAGTACTAAATTCTCTTAATTCGTTTTATCAAGACTGTCCCACCTCGCGGCAACAGGCGTCATTATATTGTTATCTATCTTCAGTACTAAATTCTCTTAATTCGTTTTATCAAGACTGTCCCACCTCGCGGCAACAGGCGTCATTATATTGTTATCTATCTTCAGTACTAAATTCTCTTAATTCGTTTTATCAAGACTGTCCCACCTCGCGGCAACAGGCGTCATTATATTGTTATCTATCTTCAGTACTAAATTCTCTTAATTCGTTTTATCAAGACTGTCCCACCTCGCGGCAACAGGCGTCATTATATTGTTATCTATCTTCAGTACTAAATTCTCTTAATTCGTTTTATCAAGACTGTCCCACCTCGCGGCAACAGGCGTCATTATATTGTTATCTATCTTCAGTACTAAATTCTCTTAATTCGTTTTATCAAGACTGTCCCACCTCGCGGCAACAGGCGTCATTATATTGCTATCTATCTTCAGTACTAAATTCTCATAATTCGTTTTATCAAGACTGTCCCACCTCGCGCCAACAGGCGTCATTATATTGTTATCTATCTTCAGTACTAAATTCTCTTAATTCGTTTTATCAAGACTGTCCCACCTCGCGGCAACAGGCGTCATTATATTGTTATCTATCTTCAGTACTAAATTCTCTTAATTCGTTTTATCAAGACTGTCGGGAATTCAGTTTGTCTGGCTAAATTAAAAAATTTATAAATTCATTTCAAAAAATGATTGTATTACTTACATATGTGTAGTACTGAAAAAAACACGTGATGGCAGCAACACATAGTGTGTACATTCCAGCGGTGCATACAGTCAATCCTTGAAATAAAGACACGGTAAGCATATGACTATTAATGGCAGCAGAACCCAGACGTCTAAATTTCAGCATAAAATGTTTTTTTATTATTTGTTTATTGAGATAAACAAATAAAATAATAAAAACATTTCAACAACACTCAATGCTCTCTTCACATTCAGCTCTTACCATTGTATTATAAAAAATAATGGCGATACAATCATAATTAAAAAAAAGAAGTACAAACCATTTCCACCAGTACCTTCCGACCCTTAAAACGTACAAATACAAGACCCTGCATTTCGCTCTGTTAGGTCTCAAGGCCGTTTACCATAAAGAAAATAGAAGCAAATTTCAAGGTGAAGAAAAGCAAGGTAGTGTTCCATTGTTTTATTGTTTCTTGATCCATTTTCTTACCTGCAAAGTCCTGCAACATTGAAATACACCCACATAATCACAAAAGTCACGTTACAGGAGGGCCAGGCATGGATTTAGAACGACAATAACATTAAAACTAAAAGGCATGAGAAATACTCCAGACCTTATCCTTCACACAAGGATTCGATCATATTCTTCGTTCCACGTCTAAAATGTTGTCGCTTCACTCTGTATGTACGCATAATGACAAAAAATAATGGCATGTAGCGCGTTACAAGGTCCAATTGACCTTATTTCAATGATGGACACCTCGGAAGTTATTTCTCAAATAAAAATTAGTGTTCTAAAAAGCAAAATAAGTGGATATAAATCTTGTTTAAAGATTACCGCTTTGATTGCAGCTGATGCAATTCATCAGTATTTTTTCTCTCTCTTGGTCAGTACATCTCTGTCTGTCTGTCTGTCTGCCTGTCTGTCTGTCTGTCTCTCTCTCTCTGTCTCTCTCTCTCTCTCACCATGCCAGTAACCTATATGTTTCATGCTGTTTTTGCTGTTCTGCCATCCTTGGTTATAAATACATAGCTGAACCAGGTTAATATGGCTGCAGCTACTGTAGTCTGAGACTTTGGGACTCAACCATTCACATTATTCTTTATTCTTCAAATGTTGCTACAGCGATATCCCAGCACCCGACCGACCCGACCTTTTCCCAATATATCCGGTTCTTTCTTTCTATTTTCCATGCTTTATTAACAGTAAAATTATCTGGTCTGATCACAAGCGTATACACCAGGGTGAATAGCATTCACCAGTTACACAGTACTTTAAACATATTCTCTAACAAATGTTACACCAGATACTACAAAATGTCGCAAACAATCATGACATCTTACCAAAAACCCATCTCTTATTTCCTGTTTCTTCTTGTCTTGCAATCCTAAAAAAAATATTTTTTAAATCCTGAATATAAAATACAAACTAGGACTGAGTTCTTATCTTCAACAAAAGTAAAATTTCGACATAAAAATGCTTTAATTTTTCATACTGCAACATAAACTAAATGTTTTTGTGGTTGATCGCACCCAATGAGGGAAAGCTGTGATAAAGGCAAAAGAGAGGTGCAAAACTTAGATATCATTCATGATTTTCCTTTTTAACTACGTAATTAAGTGAGAACATTGTCTGTCAAACCATTAAGTGAGCTGTATTTAGTTAGTTATCAAAGTTGGCTGGTTTACGGCCAGTAAATATGTTGGAGCTGGAGTCTTTTACCCCTGGTAGAGTTACTCCTGCTAGGGGGGTAAAAGGGTCCATACAAAGACTACCTTTCTGATCCTCCGTAACAGGGATTTGAATGAAAGCCGACATACCACTTCACACAAAAAAATCTTTACATAAAACAAAAAACGAGGACACTCCCAGCATATCATGGGGAGAGGCGTGCACTCATCCAACAATAGAGAACTCACGGTGCAAGGGGGTCAAACACAGCAGGGTGCCCTTGTGATGACCAAGTCACTTTAACACCCTCAAAACACCAGGGCGATTAGTAACTTGAATATGCGAATACTGTACCAGGGTGGACCTTCTGAGCAAATCATATGAAAAATAATAAGATCACAACAGCCACACCAACGTCCTGATGACCGGCGCATATAAGGGGAAAAGGAAGAGATGGAGAGCAAAGAAGACTTGGGTAAGAACTGCAGATAGAGAAAGAAATAGAGGGTGATTCATTGGTCATGTTGCAGGTTACGGCAGCAGGCAGAGTAAGAGATAGAGAGAATCTGCTTTAGGGCATAGGGCATGAAATGGGTAGGTAACAGCTTAGTGGCTAATCAGTTGGGCACATTTCCAAACAAAGCATTTGTAACAACTACAAACAACGTATCTATTTCAGAATATTTGTATCCTCTAAACTCAATTCACAGCTCTCAAATTACAAATTCTCCTCTACTTGCACCTGAATTGAACAACCCGATTTAGGACCCAAAATACAACTCAGGCAATCCTCCCTTAAATGTCCGCACACTACAATTAAAGCATCGTATTTCCACTGCTTTTTTTGTTACAAAATTTTTGAAATAGAACAAAATAAGAAGGGTCAGGATTCCTTTGTTTGAGTTTTTTTTTAATTCACAATAATGGATTTCAAATATATTTATTAACAGTAAACAGAAATTGCAAATTTGATTGTTAATTATGCAGATGTGTTGTTCAGACTGTGCCCTGAACTATCATATCAATGATTTTACACCTACCCTTGGACAACAGGAATTGTAAGCCGAAAAAATCCCAACTGATTTATCTTCAAAATGTAATTAACCATTAAAAATGGAAAGCTTGACTCCACTGTCACTTTCCACAAATCACATTAACATGGGATTCACAATACAACAGCTATCGAGAACCAAGTTTTAAAAGTTACTTTCTAACCACAGTCACACAGTTACTAACCACGAAACACTCCGTTAACAAAGAATTAGGCGAGCAGAGGAAAAGTGGTGGCTTTGATTAAATAGTGACCCAGGTAGAGATGGCTTCGATTAAATGGTGACGTAGGCAGTGATGGCTTTGATTAAATGGTGACATAGGCAGCGATGGCTTCGATTAAATGTTGACGTAAGCAGTGATGGCTTCGATTAAATGGTGACATAGGCAATGGTGACTTTGATTAAATGGTGACGTAGGCAGCGATGGCATCGATTAAATGATGACGTAAGCAGTGATGGCTTCGATTAAATGATGACGTAGGCAGCGATGGCTTCGATTAAATGGTGACGTAAGCAGTGATGTCGAGGATCGTCCAAAATTTTAGTTGGCAATGAATGTTTACGTTTAAGAATATCAACTTCATGCTTACAACAAACCAGCAAACTTCAATCTTGTATCTTAGTTGATGATTTATTGATAGACACTTTTGATGATTACATAAATTTGAGGTGTAACTCAAAATTAGAGGTTCTCTTGGAGCATGTGACTGATGCTCATTAATTGATGCATATGACTTTATCATAACCGACTTGTCATATTTTTAGTATACAATTATACAAAAAGCCGGCCATTATTTATTTTACGAAAACCTAGATGATGAATGCATTGATTAAAAAATGTAAGTATACAAAACCAATTACCATTCGGGTGCTGTGTCTCTCACGATATATACGTATTTCAATATCAATAAAAACTCAGTTTTACATCTAATACATCTAATACATTAATATATCTAATACATCTAATACATCTTATACATTAATACATATACAACCCAAGCAGCGTCTTTAATTTCCGGACATTTCGCGTTTGATGTAAAAAATTTGAATTAAATATGAGTCTAATAAAATATCCCAACCCCCAACAAATAGTGAAAAATAAAGTAAAAGTATAAGTGAAGAAATATTTGACCTCGTGTCCAACATAGGGCTCTGTGTTTCTCATTCAATACTTTAACAATTAAGCCAGTTCTCAATGATAATCATTAAAATCATATTACCTTTTCATGGTGAACGAAACTTTGCTTTACTCAAAGTGTTTCACCAAATGTAGCCCTTTAACATAATGGTTCATACCCAGAAATTCGTAGTTGTTAGAAAATCTGAAGTACCACAAAAATTTGGACATACTCTGTTTAAATTCATGATACATACCACTTTTCTGACCACGAATATGCAAAGTCAATCAGCAAGACAAGTTGAATTACAATGAAGAGAAATCCACCAGCCATACCTCCATACATACATGCTAGAAATGACAAAAATACAATTGAATCAAAAGAAACGTAACTTCCTTATCCTTATCCAGTGGTTATTAACTAGACTATACTCCTTGGGGATGGGTGATCTCTTTAATGGGGGCTACAAACATGCTGTGGACATCAGTGGCCTCATTTTAGTAGTTGGCCTGAAAGTAAGAGTAATTTTTCTGATTTACAATGTTGTACACTTTTTCTATTGCTTAGAGTTTCTAAGAACCTACGGACACTGTGTACTGTTTGAATTATTACTGAATTAAGAGTTTATTCCAGACCCTTCGAGAAGCTGTTCGTCTCTCTTTTTCTCTCATGGTCCTTACATATCAGTCATCGACGGGTGATGTTTTTTGAGTCCCTGTCACATGGTATCTGTACTCTGCCGTTATTGGCAAAATTAAAGAAACACTCAGGTGTACCTCTTTCTTGTCGTGGTCTATTGCATTATTCGACGACGAGAAATAAACAAAAGAAGCCACAAGGGTTCTGAAGAATCTGAGATTGACAAAAAAAACATGGAACAATCAGGAAAATGAGGTCAAAAGGTGCCAGAGGACCTACATAAGTGGTAAAAATGTTATATATAACAACAATTATAAAAAAACGTGCCTTAAAATAGAAAAAAATGATGATGATGACGATGATGATAATAATAATAATAACAACAATAATAATAATACTATGAAGGGGAAGTCAAAACATTGATGTAGATCAAAATGGAAGCCAACAGTGGCTTATTTATGGGTAATAAGATGACAAACAAGGTATAGGTAATAAACTTCGCTACCCCAAATGACAGCTGGGTATGCAGCAACAAGGCGGAGAAAAGTGAGAAGTACCATGATCTCATACGAGAACTAAAAATGCTGTGGATCATAAAGATAGTGGTCATCTCTATAGTATTGCAGGCACTTGTACTACTGCAAAGAAACTACAGAAAAGACTAATAACTAATGGCCAATGGCATTGAGACCAGAATTGGTAAATTGCAGAAAGCTGTTATTCTGTATACAGCAAGGATCTAGAAAGGTTCTTGAGATTTGATTAGTCTTGTTGAGATCATACCCCAAGAAAACTCATCCACTGACTAGAACAATGTGCATTACACGACAACAACAATAATGGTAACAATAATCTACACGACAACAACAATAATGGTAACAATAATAATAAATAATAATAATAATATCATAATAACAGTCATAATAATATGCTCTTTCGCATACATTTCAACATGGCTTTTACGGCCTCTTTTATTATTTTGACACCAAGCAGAGCAATAGCAAATATCCTGCCTGAATTTAATGCTGCAATACCAACTTGGTATTAGTGTTACGACGCCTTTTTATGAATTGTCAGTGCTTACATAAATTGGTATCCACCTCATGAAATCACTCCTTTGATTATTATATATTAAAAGACCTTGGACAACTTTAGATAATAAATTAAGTCTCAAGATGTATGACACTTTTATGAAACCTTCACAGTGACCTTTGAAATACTATTATTGTAAATATTATCTCTTTAGCCGACACCCATACTATTTCTTAATGTGACAACACACGCGTGTTTTTTTAATTATGTTTGTTAGAGATAACAGTGTTGTAGACAAGCTTATAATGACCACATGTATTTACGTTATTGGAATGACTATAGTATGCTTCACAATCTCCGCCAAGGATGGATTACTTATTACCTTACAGTTGCCTTCAAAGATAACAACTTTCACCAGCTAGCTTTAAAACGATTGGACTGTGGCTAGACAATTCGTAAATATTTTCACTGCACCTTTACCCTTGTCAGTTACACCTTCTTTTGCACTTTATCACGCTTTGTAAACCAATGCTGGAAAAGCCTTTTTAAAAGTTTTCGATATGCCATAGCCCTTCAGGGCCTCACTTTTAGTGGGAGACATTATTGAACTAAGCATCATTTTACGACGCCCATAGCCACCTATTAGCATCATTTTATGACCCATGTAGTGGGCATTGGTCCCTAACTACTAGTGATCTTGCTCTATTTAGCGAGTCTCTGTCCCAAATGATAACAAAAATGATATCAATATAATATAAAAACTCTACTTATACTGCGCATGTACACTCTGTACCCGCTTTCCTCCTGTTTCCTTTTCTTGTTTTTTTTACAGCCATATGTAATGTGTTTGTTTTTGACACCTCGTTTTTTATAATGAGCAAGGGTTTTTAATAGTGACACTGATACAGTAAACAGATTAAAAGACACACTAACCACTTTGACTTACTTTGTGAAAAGCTTCCCTTTGGTATGAAGAATGCCCCAACAACAAAACCAACGAACATTACAATTTTTATGAACCAAAATCTAGAGAAAAGAAAATAAGAAAATATTGAATATTGAACAGAAAGTGAAATATCCCATTATACCTTGTTTGTGAATTGTACAGAGTTTTGAGTTTTTGTGGTATACTTTATGGATTAATCAACCAAGCTGAAAACTGTTGTATCTGTAAGCAATGTCAATTAAACAAATATTATCTATTTTCTACTCCTTGCGAGAAAACAGTGCAAGATTAGCTAAATGATTTAAGAACAAACTAAAATAGAAGAGATACCCTCTTTCTTGCTGATTTTTTAAAAAAATATGTTTCAGCCTTTTAAATTAGCTTTTAGCTTTTCATAATGGCATTCCACTGATATTTTTTTTACAAATCTATACTTCTGTTTCAATTTTAATAAAGCAAAGCATCCTTTTCATTAAATTCATAACCAAGTTCAATAAAAATTTACCTTTTTACTTTCTATATTCAATTTATGCTAACTTTCTCTTTATGAAATCTGCCAAAACATTTCAAACCCTCCTCCTTTACCTCAAGCCGATACACAATATCAAAAAACGGCGTGGGTAAATGCAGATATCCAAGTTAAAGACCATGGTTTCTATTCTCATCCATACTTCATTATCAGCTAAAAGTTAGGTCATTGTACTGATCCACTGCAGCATCATAAACTTTACTCACTTGTCTCTAAATTGTGCTTTTTTCTCCTTTACTTCTTCTTCTTCTTTTTTCTTCTTGTTCTTCAACTGTCGGGTCTGGAACAGGCATCGACAAGCATAACGCGCCAAATCTCCCTGTTTTCCGCCTTCCTTATCAGGTCGGCTTTCATTAATATGTTTTGCGTTGTCCATTGATTAAGACTGTCCATGAATGTTATTCTCTGTCTGGCCCTGCTTTTCTTCCATTCTATCTTGTCACATAGCACCTTCTTTTAAGGCTCGTCTTTTCTACATACGTGTCCCAGAAATTGAAGCTGTCTCTTACGGGTTGTTTTTATGCGCGATTTTCTGTAATTTGCTGTTTCCTTCGCCTCCTTCTTTGATTTCTTCTTCAGTCATGATATCTTTAGCATCCTTCTTAGGTACCACATTTCAACCGCATCGAGTCTTCTTTCTGCATCCTTGCTAAGAGTCCAGCTTTCGCATCCATAAATAAGTACAGACCATACATATGTCTTCAGTGCTCTGATCTTTGTATCATTTCTGATGTTCCGGTTGGTAAAGATTGTTCTCATGCTGTTGAATGTGATTTTTGACATTGCTATTCTGTTCACTGCAATTTCTCCTTTACAACCATCCTAAATACAGTAATATCTTAAATGTTCTCTTGAGATATTGTCTTTTCCCTCCCTCTGCTTCTTTTCTCACAACACACTCCCAACAAAAAGCTTTTTTGAGACCTTGGATTTCTGCAACATGATGCATATAGCTCAATATTCTTTGACCAATTTCATTTAATAAACAGGTTGTAACTTCTGACTTTTCAATACAACATTCATTCATTTGTTCGCATAAAAATAATTGGCTGGCCAAATTCACAAGACAGGATAAACTGAAAATTGTGAACAATTTAAAAACTACTACAACTATTACAAAATCAAACTGTTACAAGAAGCAACAATACTCTATCGTTCGTTCGTTTTCGTGTCTCGGCTACAGCGTTTCTGCCCAGTAGCGGGCACATGATATTGCCGATGGTGTGGGCTCTAAGTCAGCAAAGTTGCCATTTGTGTCGTCTGGGCATTGCAGGAGGTGGTCCATGGTCTGTGTGGCATTACAGCTGCAGGTGTCAGGTGTTGATAATCCCATTCGTTTCATGAGAGATTTGCATCCACCACAACCAGTACGTAGCCGGTTTAGACTGCGCCACGTTATCCAGCCAAGATCGTGGCCAGTAGCAAATTGTATTTTGGGAACTACACCTATGCTCTCAAAAGCTGTTGAGTTTGGTGATTCATCCCATAGTGCCTTCCACATGGTTTCCCTTTAAGTTTGAGAAGATGAGATATTTTCATCTGGTATGGACAGGAAGCTATGTCTCGACTTCAGTCGAGTTAGAGGCAGACCATAGTTATGCAACGGGTGACGCTCGTCGGTGATTTGCATTAATCGTTCCCGATCAGTGGCGGATAACCTTCTCGCATGTGGTGGGGCTATGCCTGACAGAGCATACAGAGTATGGACTGGTGTGGATCATTTTGTCCCTGTAATTATTCTACAAGTGTTATTGAGTGAAATATTCACTTGCTTAGCATGTGTTGACCTTCCCCAGGTGGAGCATGCATACTCACCGACTGAAAACATAAGGCAAGAGCAGTGGTGCGCAGTGTTGATGGGTTGGCTCCCCACTTGGAGGTTGCCAACTTGCACAACAGATTATTCCATGTGGCAATCTTTGCCTTAACATTAGAGCAGTGTGATTTGAAAGAGAGTGTTCGATCCAGAGTAACTCCCAAATACTTTGGATTTGGATGGTGCTCCAGTGGTTGTTGTTTCCATGTAATATTGAGAGTTCGTTTTGCCTCTTGATTTTTCAGGTGAAAAGCTTGGGTTTTAGCTGGGTTTGGCTTCAAGTCGTTGGACTCGTAATAAGCAGTAAGCTGGTTCAGGGCGTTCTCGAGGGTGTTTTTGATCTTAGTGAAGGACCGCTGTTGAGTTGTTAAACAGGTGTCATCTGCATAGATGAAACGCCTGCATTCACTTAGTAATGGTAAATCATTTGTTAAAGAGAAGAGGTGATAAAACACTTTCTTGTGGTAGGCCATTGCATTGTATAGTGCTCTATGAGAGTACCCAAAGTAAGAACCAAATATAGAAAATGATCTGATTTCTTCACAGATGCTAAAGTACATAATGAACTACCATTTAAAACAAACAAACAAACAAAAAAGAACTTTTAACTATTTGAAAAACGTTTTTATGTGTAATTTTATACACTGAAGACTTTTTTTGATGTAATTTCGGTCTTCTTGGTCTTAAGTCTATTTTAAGTCAGAGTTTCTAATTATCAAATCCTATTCCATTTTCAAACTTTTTAATCATTATTTCTATGACATTTTTCTCAATGGTATTGATATTTAAACAAATGTTTTTTGATACTGATATATTGTATACACTTTATTTGAACTTTCTATGTAATTACATACTTAATATAGAGGATAGGATGACTTGGAAGTCAATTTCAAGAAATCGTCCAACACATGCTAGCATGTAAACCGGACGTTAAACCGAATATGATGAATATAACAGAACCCACATTGATAACAGCATTTATGTTTTGTTGAAATGGTTACAATTAATAAATATTTGAGATATATAAATAAATAAAAAACTGTAACACCCATACTTTCCTTAAAGGTTCTTTTTTCATATTAGTGAAAAAATGTATATGCATACATTTTCTCCCTGAAATTGAAGGTAGAAGGGGAGAAGGAAAACGTCCAGTGAAGTGGAGAGACAAGATGGAAAAAGATGCTGGAAAGAGTGGCCTTAAAAATGAAGATGTACAGGATAGAAGAAGATGGAAAACAAAAATTGGTCGAAAGTTGGTAAGCCAACAACAGATGGAAAATGGCCAACTACAAACAATGGATAAATGGATGGATGGATGGATGAATGGATACATTTTCGCCCTGGCAAAAGTGATTTTTTATTATTTCCACTGTGTCATATCACAAAATTTATTGTGTCANTATAGAGGATAGGATGACTTGGAAGTCAATTTCAAGAAATCGTCCAACACATGCTAGCATGTAAACCGGACGTTAAACCGAATATGATGAATATAACAGAACCCACATTGATAACAGCATTTATGTTTTGTTGAAATGGTTACAATTAATAAATATTTGAGATATATAAATAAATAAAAAGCTGTAACACCCATACTTTCCTTAAAGGTTCTTTTTTCATATTAGTGAAAAAATGTATATGCATACATTTTCTCCCTGAAATTGAAGGTAGAAGGGGAGAAGGAAAACGTCCAGTGAAGTGGAGAGACAAGATGGAAAAAGATGCTGGAAAGAGTGGCCTTAAAAATGAAGATGTACAGGATAGAAGAAGATGGAAAACAAAAATTGGTCGAAAGTTGGTAAGCCAACAACAGATGGAAAATGGCCAACTACAAACAATGGATAAATGGATGGATGGATGGATGAATGGATACATTTTCGCCCTGGCAAAAGTGATTTTTAATTATTTCCACTGTGTCATATCACAAAATTTATTGTGTCACATCACACCTTAAAGGTTTATTTAATAAAATAACTTTAACATGGTGATTTGCTCAAAATCAAATAAATAGGGATACAAATTAGGGATGATGTAACAATAAATTTGACAACTGATGCCAAAACTGCCTTGTTAAAATAGTACCAGGTTCATTTGGTACATAATAATTATAAAGTGTAATGGTACCTTCAACAAATACTTCTGAATGCAAGAGTACTGGTGACACTACAATTTGACGATTATCTGTTTGATTCAACTCACTGAATCACTGACACCAAAAGAATATGATATCAATGTCAGCAACTCATTTTCACAATTTGATTCTAGATCACATTAGTGTATATATATATATATATATATATATATGTATATATATAACACTTTGCAATACACATATCAACTGTAGACTGTGGTTGAGTTAATAAAAATCAAAGAGCTTTGTCAGAGTAAAAAAAAATTACTTAATTTGCAGACTGAACTATATATTTATATATAAAACACAATTAAAAATGGATTACTCAGTCTTTCAGTTATTCCAAATTATACAAAAACATATGTGAACAGCAGGAACACCAACAAAGTTTGCATAAAAGCTAAACATTTATTAAAACATAAATTTTCATGGGAGTGACATACCAATTTATCAAACTAGCTAAATTATTAGTACAAAAAACATTTGCTATCAACTAAATTAATCTGCCAAATAAGGGATTAGAATCATTATAGACCAAATATTACTTTTTGTTTGTAATGGTTGGTCTCTAACAATTCCAATCCTCCAATATTTCATATACACACATTTATATATTCATGAAAATTATATTAACATCTCAATATCAATAAAGCACTACAGAAGTTACCTAGAGACACTTAAATAGCCTTCAGCACCCTTCCATAAATCTGAAAAAATGCAATGGCAGAAATAGGATAATTCAGAAAACATACCCATTGTGAAATGAAGCCCTTGGATCTCTGCTATTTTTTACTTTGATTGTAACCAGCATCATGACAAAAAAGAATGCTGCCATACCAAAGCAAACTCTATTGTGATAAAAAGTAATGGTAATCCTATTCAAATCATTCTTTTCATTATAAAGGAAGGCAAATTAGCAGTACTAAGAGAGAAAGCCTATATAATGAAGCAATGCAGAACTTAAGAACCAATATGACCCTAATCTTCAGTATCAAACAAATTAGAATTTTGGGGCTGAATGGGATATTAGCAGCCTTCTCAACTCTCATATTATTATCATGTGGCTCATAACTTTGGTGTGAGACTAACAACTCGAAATTTTTTCTCATATCTAAGAATTCAAAAGAATTGCTCAAATATTTTGTTAACAATACTATCTGCAGCATGGTAACAGGTTATCTTGATACAATCATACAAGGTGTTTCCAAATACATGAAGCACTTGGAAAACATTATTTCAACAATGCCAGAGACCCTTTTAAAAAATATGTCCTGCTTTGGGTAAAAATGTGTTTACAGCAGTCCTGACAGGGAAAAGAATGTGCTTAATGGTACCCTTTGCACTTGTCAAATGCTATGTACTTTTTTAGTTAAGAACCAAACAAGACATAAAACAACCAAGTATACGGAAATATAAAGTAAGAGATAGAAAAAAGATTAAACCAAGAGATAAGAGTTGGCCTAAGACTTAAAAACAATCATGCCAGAAAAATACAAGAAAGCTTTCAGAAGCCATAAAATTATGCAATCTAAGCATCCAAGGAAAAATCTACATAAATACATAGCTTTATTACAATGAGGGTCAACAACTGAAAAAAGATGAAGACATTGTGAGAAACAAGTTGCACAGGATGCAACAAACTGAACTGGTACCAGCATGGGAAACTCATTAGAGCACTTCCTAAAACATTTCCAATAAAAAAACTATGGCAAATCACATTTCACTGAAAAGACAAAGTTTAAAGAATAGGAGCAAGGGTTAGACCTATCAATTTCAAACACATCTTTTGACTAAACCAAGAACAGTAAGAAGAGATGTGGGCATGTTCTCTAACACTGCATATATAACACTCCATGTAAGGATGGATGGTACATCTATAGAGATGAAATGGCCTCTTAAGTAAGGTAGTCTCTGGTGTGAAACAAAAACCCAACCCTTTTAGAAGCAAAATTCCCAACTGATTAAATAAAAAAGCCTAAGATGATCTTGAGAAAATGCCAAACCAAGAATTCCCATAACTGAACAATCCCTAAGAAAAGAACCAACCCCATCAAGGTAACACCAAAATGACAATCAATGAGTACTGAAGGGAGATAAGGACTTAGGTTTCTATTAAACTATATCAGCTGGATTTCTTACTGCACTGAAAAAAACGAACCCCTTCCTTCTCCTTTACTGGCAGTCTGAAGTAAGTGACAGTGTCACCACTAGAAATGTTGATGAACTGAAGCAACTTGCCAGGAAGCTCATTAAATTAATCAAGGGGGTATAAAGGACCAACAACAGAACCTTGAGGAACACCAGCATTAATTGAATACTTATCAGGTGTACTTCCATCCAATGTGACCAACTTTATGATCTGAGTGAATGGGCTGAAAGGTACCAAAGAACCTTCCACAAAAACACAAAGCTTATCAAGCAAGCCAGTGTACCCACCTTATCAAATACCAGGGAAATATCCAGAGCTAAGACATGTCATTTATCACACTTATCCAAAATCATATAGATACACTCTTTGATTATAGCCAAAAGATCACAAGTGGTGTGAAGTCCTCAAAATCTGCAGTTAATATCAACAAATGGACCTAAACTACAAGAATTCCAGCAATGCATTCTTTACAAAACATTTAAAGACCTTACTAATACAGAGAGAAGGTTTACAGATCAAAATTTGCCAGGATCGGAAGGATGGGCTCTTGAAGACAGGGGTAACAGTAAAAACTTTCTAGGAGGATGGTAAATAAAAATTTGACTGGCACAAAATTGGAAAGCATGTAATACTGATCCAAAGCACATTCTTTAAAAACATCTATCTGAATCAAATCCAGATCAGGAGTTTTAGACTGATCAGACCATGGATAGCCTTTACAATCAGTCTGATATTTTTTATAACTGGGTCCAAAATATGATCAGTTTGTAAACAGAACTCTCGGAAAGAAATACTGGTGTAATTCAGCAAAGAAAAACAAAACAAATCCCTAGAGGGCACAGAAAACTGAGAACAGCAACAAAAAAAGTGGAGGAATAATGGTCTTGTCAGAATCCAAAACACTATTGTAAATCTTACAGAAATTCTCAACTTTTAAGTCTTTGGGAAGAAATAGATTTACAACCTCACTTAGCATATAGAGATTTGGCATCAGTAATCACCATTTTGGAAGAGGAAACAAAGCTTTGATATGAGGCTACGGGGATGCCTAATGAACAAAATGAGAAGACTGAAAAAGAACAAAAAAAAAAGTTATCCAGAAGTCAGTACAAAAACAAATGTAAAGGAATATCCAGGCAAAGCTGGGTACTCTACTAGTATATATATAACTTCAGATGCAATAATAATTTTCACTAAAAGGATTCTTTGACAAAATGATATTAAAATGTATGTCTTTAAACTTGTATGGCTTTCCAGCTCATTTTAACAATCTGCTTTGGAAAAAATAAAAACCTATAAATTAAAATGTTTTCACCAACTACCATGCTTGCCACAAGTCTAACAATTCTAGGTTGATCCCACAAGTTCTTATTTAGCCAAAATATCCTTTCAGTTCAAATTCCCAATAAAAAGAGAACCATCCTTTCAAAGAATGTGACAAAAACTTAGTTCAATAATATAAAACAAATTGGATCACCAAATTTAATGAATATACATATTAATCAAGATGAGGATCCATGGCTTAATGGTTAGAGCAGCTGCAATATAATCAAGAGGGTCAGGGTTCAATTGCCTGTGCAAGCAAAAATAATTGAAGTGCATATAGCCATTTACACACATTCCCCATTACAAAAACAAAGTTCCTTGAAAGGGCACCATCTAAGCCCCAATTACTGGGAAAATTATGTTAAAACCAAAAGCATAAATACACATTAATTGAGATACTTCTGAATTTTAATCAGAAAGATTAAGATACAAAAACCTTGACAGATTTATTGCATCAGAACTTTTGATTTTGCAATTTCCAAGCAGGGAAGTAAGAATGTACCTAACCTGAGCCCATAAATTTACATGTGAATATTAATAACACCTAAAAAAAATTCAATATAATATGAAGATAGTATATAATATATTACCTGTAAACTGCCATATAGCCAACAATGTTGTCACATGTTTCTGGTTTAATGTATTTGTTGTTGCATAAGTGAGGTACAGTGTTCATTTTTTCTCGGATACCAGGTGAAAGCATAATGCATGAGACGACAAACCCAACCAGCAACACAACAGTGTATGCTACTTTTGAAGCAGTAGAATTTTTACATGATGGGCAGGACCTGCAGCAAAGGCTACAGGCTGCACTGCCACAGCAGCATGCCAGCTAAGAATAAATAAAAATTCAAATTAAATATGAAAAAACATAAAATATTTAATAAAACATTGTTTTGTGTTTTTGTGACACATAATCAAATACATAATTTACAGAAATTAATGCTACAGTGATGGTTGGTTTTGCTTGGCCTATCAAGTATCACTGTCTCCTGGCAACTCTTTAATTCTTACTACTAACTGCATGAAATTCATTAAAGATAAGGTAGCTCAAGGATCAAGTCATTTAACACCTGTCATACAAGTCTACAACTCATATACTGGAGCCTGCAAGGGAGACTGACCTGTGTATGTCCATATATGAGATTAAGTGTGTGTGAGAGAGAAAGTGAGAGACACACAGAGAGAAAGACACACACAGAGACCAAGAAAATAATGAACAGAAACAAAAGAAAGAAAGAAAATTGCTGAAGAGAGAGAGAGAGAGAGAGAGAGAGAGAGAGAGAGAGAGAGAGAGAGAGACACACACACACACACACACACACACACACACACATGTATCTGTCGTCTCTGGGTGCGTGCGGTGTGGTAGATGGGTGAGAGAGTTACTTACAGAAACTATGGCATGAAAAACAATGGAGAAATTAAAATAGACAATAAAACTGGAGCTTAGCCAT
>RDPX01000225.1:584654-612173 GCA_003991215.1 Morbakka virulenta
TGAAGGAAAGAAAAGTAGAGGAAGACAGAGACTGAAATTCATTACCAGCTTGAACAAGGATCTCCAGTTCAAGAGGAGTGACTGTGAAATTTTAGCACTGACAAAAGAGAGAAATAGATGGAAGACCATGATCTCCAACGTCTTGAAAGGATAAGGAACTCAGAAGAAGAAGAAGAAGAGGGATGTAAATTTTTGTAATCATTGAGAACCTTTGTCAAGTCTTTTTGTCTTTAAAGTATAACGCTTCTAATATGAAAAGATGATTGATTGAATTCGCTGATGCAAGAATCGTGATGTCATCTATGGACAAAATACAAGCGAATAAAATCGACGAGTTCAGAAGCAACACATTAATGATTGGGTTTTGAATTGATTACTTTAATGATTTGGTTTCACAGCTTTCTTTTCTTTCAATATTCTTATTTATGAGCAAAAGATTGATGATTTTTTATCTTCTTCACGGAGTGTTAAGAGAGAACAGATGTATGTATTTTAGTTGTAACATTTTATACAGTTTTAAGCTGTTTTAGTATTCTTTTAGATCTGATGATGAGAAAATCCTTGTTGAAATATGTTATCAATGAAATGATAAATGCATTGTTGGTTTGATTAATTTGAATGGAATTATGCCTCGATGCTTGTTGCATACAAATTATGGAAATTTTATTAACATAAATATAACTCAAAGTTGTGCTCAAACAAGTTACTCTTCAGATGAAGATCCAAGTAAATTCAACTACCATCTTAATCAATTAATTACAACTTGTAATACTCAGGAAATAAATATAATAATGGGAGGTGTTAATGCAAAAGATGGTTGTAATAGCTAACAGTTTGCAGTTGGACTTCTACGCCTCAGGAGAGCAAAACGAAAGAGAAACATTTCTGGGATGGTGTAAACAGAACGAATTCTGCATCACGAATATTTAGTTCAAATCCCACAAAAGATGGCTATAAACTTGGACAAGTCCTGATACGCAGAATTAGATTACATTTGTATTAATAAAAGATATCGAAGAGCAATAAGTCGTTGTGTAACTAAAACAGACGCGAATTGTAATAGCGACTATCAATCAGTATTTGCAAAATTCAAATGTAGGTTAAAATTCATTACAACAAAGAAAATAGAACCCAAACATGATTTCAAGTTACTGAGAGCCAATTCTGCTTTCAAAAATAAATTCGAACTGGAGCTAAACAATAGCTTCGCTTATTTAGAAGTAGAAGAGAATGAAAGCAACATGGATACAGATATAGACAATGACTGGAAACAATTAGAATCAATTTCATTGGCAAACACAAAGAAGGCAGTACCAATAATGCAAAAAGTAGGAAAACAACAATGGATGACTGAGGAAATATTAGCTATTAATTATGAAAAACGAGGCAGCTTAAAAAACTCCAAGAGCTTTAGATACAAAGAAATCCACAGAAAAACTCCGTCAGATACAAAGTAGCAAAAGAAACATGGCTAAATGAACAAGGTGATGAAATTCAAGGTCTAGAAAAGAAAGAAATCCAACTTATGTACAGCAAAATTAAAACGTTATCAAACAGGAAAACGAATCCTGTCAACACTTCTCTTAAAAACAAAGATGGCAATGTGATGTTTGAAAGAGATGATACCTTGAATAGGTGGAAAGAATACATTAGAGTTGTACNAACAATGGATGACTGAGGAAATATTAACTATTAATAATGAAAAACGAGGCAGCTTAAAAAACTCCAAGATCTTTAGATACAAAGAAATCCACAGAAAAATTCCTTCAGATGCAAAGTAGCAAAATAAACATGGCTAAATGAACAAGGTGATGAAATTCAAGGTCTAGAAAAGAAAGAAATGCAACTTATGTACAGCAAAATTAAAACGTTATCAAACAGGAAAACTAATCCTGTCAACACTTCTCTTAAAAACAAAGATGGCAATGTGATGTTTGAAAGAGATGATACCTTGAATGGAAAGAATACATTAAAGAGTTGTACGATGATGAAAAAAGAGAGAATGAAATACATAAAATTGATAACGACACAGAATTACATGGAAATACAATATCAAAACCAGAAATTTGAAATGCTTTAAAACGAATGAAAAGTGAGAAAGCCGTTGGAAAGGACAACATTACAAAGGAAATGATAGAAGAATGTGGTGATATAGGTATTGAAAAAGTCTGTCAAGTGAAAAATAAAATTTATGACAAATGTAATCCCTCAAAAAATGAAGGTATCAATGTTTGTTACAATCCCTAAGAAAGGTGACCTACTTTCATGTAATAATTATAGATTAACAAGTTCAATGAACCACATCATCAAACTTATCTTCAGAGTCCTAATGTTAAAAATAAGGAAAAAACTTTAAAGCAAAGTTGATACCGAGCAGTTTTGTGTTCATGAAGGTAAAGGTAAAGAGAATACAATTTTTGTCATGCAAATGTAATCACAACGTTCTGCAAACATGTAAAATAATCTTTACTTCCCCAAATTTATTACGAAAAAGCTTTTGACAGAGTGAAGCAAACAGAACTTTTAAAAGAACTTTCAAAACATTAATTAGATGGAAATGACCTAAGAATTCTAAAAACTTTTACTGGGAGCAGTCAATGACCATCAGAATTGGGAATCGTCAAAGAAATCGAATTTCTATTAAAAGATGAGTACACCAGGGATGCGTTTTATCAGCTGACTTATTTTCAACATATGGTCAAGCAATTACAAATTAAATGATATCGGAAGAAAGCTGTAAATTAAACGGAGTACCACTATTTAATATTATATATGCAGCTAATGCAGCTATTACTGCTGAGAATTAAGGCTCTCTAAACAACTACTTACCAAATTAAAACAAGAGAGCAGAAACATGGGTTTGAATATCAATACGAAAAAGGCTGAAGTCCAGGTAATTAGGAAAGAGAAATAAATAAATAAATTTAGAATAAAACTAGATTGCCAACAACTATAACAAGTAAGTTTGATTATCAAGGTAACATGATAACATCTGACTCTAGGTGTGAGATGGAGATAAAACAAAGAATTGCCATAGCCAAAAATGCTTTTGGAAAACATAAGAACGTTCTTACTAGCAAACGCAGTTAAAAGGGGAAAGAACAAATTTGTGTGGTCAAAATTACTCTGTGGATGTGAACGTTAAATGATCAGTAAGGCGATGCAAGACAAGATAGAAGCAATGGGTGTTTGGTGCTTTAGACGTACGTTAAATCTACTTTAGATGACGAAGAGAGTGAGTAAAATTAAAGTCCTAGCTTTGGTATAAAGAAGCAAGATCGCTGTTAAAGGTAATAAGACAAATGTAGTCAAGGTTCTTTGGTAATGTCACCAGAGAAAAATAAAGTATTGAAAAAAGCTTGTTGTGGAAGGAAAAATACCCGGAAAAAGAGCTACAGGCAGACAAAGAAAACATATATCAAAGGTTTTACATCATTGACCGCTGGCAGTTTAACTATGAATTCGCTTCTTTATGCCACTTGTGATAGAAATAGGCCAACTATCATAGTCGCCAACCTCAGAATCTGATAGGACACACGAAGAAGAAGAATAGTTTATTAACTTTTGTTATAATTCTTAAGAGGATTCGCGTCGATATCAGCATAACTTTTTTGTTAAAGAGATTTTATCCAGTACAAAGTTTCATTATAAGTAAATAAATAACAAAAAAAACCCCGTCGACTGTGTAGACCTACAGACTTTGTAAACTTAGAATAACCATGATGCTCCACTTTTCAAGCGGTGACACTATTCGTTCTTCACCCCCAGACATCAAAACCGGTCGCAAATGGAAAGCTAAGGAACCAACAAACATTCACACCCAGGAGGAGTTGACTTATGACAGGGGTGATCATGCCCGGGCATTTTCTCAGACTCAGAAATATATTAACCAGTTTTTCAAAAACCAAAAACTATCTATTCTTGTTGCTTTTCATTGACAAGATTTTTTCCAAATTAGAGATCCTAAAAAATTATTTTTATCTCTTAAATTCTCAGACTCATTTTTTTTCATTCCTAAGAATATCGTATCCCAGATATGTTTGTCTCTCCCAAATTTCAGACCCCCAAATATGTAGATGATGGATCTCATCAACCTAAACTGATTAAGAGGCGATTTGGAACAATAAATTAATAGCTTTTGCAAAGATGACTTTGAAAGAATGAAGAGAAATTGTGACAATGCAGCTGAAGATAGAGGAAGAAAGGCAGTGTTACATTATGCTTGTGCAGTGTAGTCATCGGGGACAGTGTGTTGCTTGGGAGGAGAAAGTAGTTAAGGGGAAGATTGGTTAGAGTGAGTTACTGAATTGGGACCAGGCAAAAATTAGGTGCCCAGTGGGATTAGTGTACGACGTGTTAGCTACGCTTGCAAATTTAAAGAATTAGTTGGAAGGAGATGACGGCAAAAAAAGATGTAGTATGCGGAGCATGTTGAGACAAATTTTATCAATTTCTCCTCTCGCTCTTGAATTGCGATATACATAGCGCTACAGGCAGGTAGGATACTTGTCTGGTAGCCGAAGCACAGGAAAGTAAAGTGATGATAACCAATGAAGACAAAAGACCGGAAGCGAAGAAAAGAAAAACATCAGAGTGTGTAAAGAAGTAATAGGTAACACTACGATAATGATGGAGAATAATTCAAAATTGGAAGGAGAGTGGTGGTTGACAGTTGATTTCGATGAAAAGTTGTCCCATCCCTTTAAATACCACCGAGAAATGGACCTAGTCATGGGATGGGAAGACAGAAAAATCGTGAAAATGATAGAAATGACAGTGTCATGGTATAGTAACATAGAAGATGCATGGCTAAGCAAATATAAGAGAGAGTTTTGTTTCTAACAAAATCCATTCATTAATGAAGATCTCAGGTTCATAGTAGGGGAAAGTAAAAGTCCTGTAAGCTCTATGCAAAAAAAGTCGAGAGACTGAGTTTCTACATTTGGCTCAAGAGAGAACTGAACTCATCCGAAATGTGGAACTGGAGTGCAACCCACCTTCAAACGCTTGCGTCAAGTTATGCAAACGGTAGAGGAGAAGAGGCCGAAACCATCCGTGCTTCCGTCCGATGATTTCCTGGGTCTCGAGCTAAAGCGTTTCATCGAGAAATGAAATTGGTGAGCCCAAAAAGCACCGAGCNCTGGCAAAATTAAATCTCTGATCACCAGTCGTTACACTGAATTTACAACAGCATTTATCACTGATCGTTTTACAACTGAAGCCATAACAGGTCGTTGTGGGCTTTTGTAAGGAGATTGCCTTTGTCAACTACTCTTTAATATATGTTTTAATACATTCATTCAATATATTACGGCTGAAAAATACAACCAACTTGGTTTTTCACCTCACGATAAGAACGAACCCATGTTAAACTCTGTACACTGGTTTCAGTTTGCAGATAACGCAGCGGTCATTACAAGTGGGGAAAGAGAGAATCAGCTTCTTTTAAACTGTTTTACTCGATGGTGTCAATGGGCCAACATGATAATATGGGTTGCTAAATGTGCCACATTTGGTATCAAAAAATTCACGAGATCTCTTTAATTTCAACCCAAGCTTTTTATTAATAATGAAACTGTACTTCCTGTAGGCATGGGAGATGCCTTCAAGTATCTACGACGTTACTATGACTTTGAAATGACCAATCGATCTCACAAACCCAAGCTTCTGTCTGTTTTACTAGATCTTTTTAAACAAATTGATTCTTTACCTATCCATCCAAAACACAAACTGCGTCTCTATAGTGAATTGGCCCTCCCAAAGGTTTCCTGGCACCTTATTGTTTCAAATGTTTCTAAAACGCGGGCAGCAGAAAATCTCGACAATCTGGTCTCCAAATACATATGCCAGTGGCTTGATCTGCCTATAAGCTCCACTCTTACCTCTGTTATTCTTTCCAAAAATCATTTTGGACTCAACTTGCAGCTACCTACCACAAAACTTCTACAGTGCCAAACTGTCACCCGCAACGCTCCCAAGTCCCCACCAAATCATAATATCCGAACATTGTGGCAAAACACAAGCAATAGTACCAATATACAACACGATGTTTACAAAAACACAAAAGAAGTTTTAAAAGCTGTACAGACAGAACACAAGGAGCGTTTACAAAGTCATCTTGCTACTCATGGTACCATTCTCTCATTTCTATTTGACAACGGAACTTCAAAATATAAAAAGTTTTGGTCTGAAGTTCAAGGTAAGCTACCCCAAAATATCTTCAGCTTTACCAATTGTTATTTGAACAACACCCCTGAAACTAGTAAAAATCTATCCAAATGGAAACTCAGTCTATCTTCTTCCTCTTCCTCTTCCTGCTTTGAACCAGAAATCCTTCTTCATGTTGTCGCCGGCTGCAAAACGTACCTTGAGGAAGGTCGATATACTTGGCGACACAACCCAGCATTACAGTTTTTAGTAGATTCTCTCAAACCTCTTGAAGGCTGTACATTATATGCTGATATTTGTGAATTCTTATCACCATGTATTATAACTGGAGATGCCTTGAGGCCTGATTTGCTCTTAGTTACTCCACAACAACAGTTATACATTCTTGAATTGACGGTGGGGTATGAAACAAACCTGGATAAAAATGCTTCTCGCAAATATGAAAAATATCGTTCTTCGATTCATGATTTGCATTCCAGCTTTTTGAAAGTTAGCTTTGTAAATCTTTCCATTGGCTCTTTAGGTAAATTTGGTCAATCTTGTATTATTTTCAGTGAAATGTGCAACGCTTTGAACATCGACAACAAACACGAGCGCTTTCTTTCAACCAAACTTTCCAATATAATCATTCGCACCTCATACCACATATTCTGTCGTAGAAACCAACCATGGAGAAACCCTGAATTATTGTCGTTTTATTAATTTTGTCAAATAGGCAAGCCAATGCAAACTACCTTGATAAATGAGATTTGCAATTGTATGTGTTCGGATGAAGAAAATAAAAAGTTTCAATTATTACATCTTTGCTGTTTCTAGTGCAATACGCAAATTGACAAATGTACCTTACCCAGGATATTCATAAATATTTCCTTGTTCTCTGAAAGAGATAATTTATTTTACACGGATTAGACATAAGCATTCCATCAAAAAGTATTAACAAGTAAGAAGTTTGTGCCGACTTTGACATTTTATTTGCTCAACTCCGAAATCACACACCAAACTTAAAGTAAAACCAAAATGCTCTTGAGGCAAGACTCGTGATCTCGTACATTGAATTTTGTGGTACACTGGTGGTTTTAAAAGATTTTTATATCCATATGGAGCAGTTTTAGGGCAATCAAAAACCTACCTTATTATTCAGACATTGTTATCAGCAGGCCTGTTAAAGGAACTGGTGCTGTCATATCAGACAGAAATAATTACGTCACCAAAATGACATACTCAATAACATAAAATTTTCTTGGACCAGTCAAGGAAAGTGATCACACTGTTCAAAATGAACGAAAAATTAAGAATCATTGTCTAAAACTTTACAAAGAAGGCAAACTACTACCGGATGTTTATGAAAAAAAATTCGAACATTTAGTTCGCAGCGCCCCAGAGCGCACGATCAACCCAAAATTCACAAGGATGGTAATCCTGTCAGGCCTATTCTATCAATAAATGGTTCTTTCCAGCATCAGTTGGCAAAATGGCTTGCAGCTATCCTTCAACCAGAGCTAGAAAAATAATCAAGTTCTTGTGCAAAGTGCTCTTTTACATTTGCTAGAAAATTGAAAAACAATTCTATGCTGTGTTCCTATGACATCAAAGTCTTTTTACAAACGTACCTTTAGAAGAGGTAATTAAAAGTTGCTTTAAAACACTGAATTGTGGCCTAAAACCAGACCCAGCAGCTTTCAAGTTGACGGTCGGAATGTCAAGGATATACCAATTATTTCTTGTTTTCTGTTCATCTTTTCTAGTTATGAAAAAGTTCCAAATTCTTCACACAGTTTGCCTTCCACGTACCTCTAAACCATCATGACAGCATGGTTATTTATTTCGTTCTACAGTGCTGTTTATTTTCTGGTAGTTTTGCCTATTCTGTAGTCTGTGACGTTTAGGTTTGTTGTACAGCCATACAGGAGAAAGATAGTAAAATCTTTTAGTAGATAGTAGCAAGAGGTTCCAGAGACAAATACAAGTAGTGAAAAAGGCAGCCTTAATTTTTCTGTTTCCTTCATTTAGGGTCGAAATTGGATTTAAAGCTGAATGTGGTCTAGCATCGTACCTATATCCTTACATCCCATGATTCTTATATTCTGTGGATAAAGTGATTTGAAATTGTATTTTAGTCTCATAGAATCATTATGAGGAGCCGTGGCTTAATGGTTAGTGCAACTGCACCATAACCAAGATTTCCGGGGTCGATTCCCCGAGCGGGCGGCTTTGGAAATTCATAAAAGAAAAAGCCATTGGTTGGCGTCAGGAAGGGCATGCGGCCAAGAAATTCCTCATTGCCAAATCCAAGTCCCTGTAATTTTTCAGAACACTGGTGGAATCGATATAGAACGGCAGTCTTTTATATAACCCCTGACAACCCTTTGATGTTGGGATATGATCTTGACAACTTTCCAATAGCTTGGTATTGTGCTTGACTCAAGTGACAGATTTATGATGAATGATGGACCTAAAAACACTACTGCAGCATCTTTTAGCATTTCTGGTGGTATTTCATCAATTCCCACTGATTCCTGCATCTTCCTTGCTGTTTACTACTAAAAGAGAACAGGATCGTTGTTTACCACTATTAAATGTTTTAGTAGAAAAACCTCCCACCTCTGTGAAGGCCAATGTGTTTCGAAAGCCAACCTTCATTGGAAAACACGTGCGGTGCAACTCATTCAGTTCCATCCAGTTAAAAATTGAACTCATAAAGACTTTAGTTCATAATGCTGTCGTTATTTCTCTCCTGAAAAATTGTCAGTTGAAATATATAAAATTGAGCAAAGTCTGTTAAGTAACAGCTAACCAAACGATATAGTAGAAAAAGTTATTCGATACAAATTATCCAGCTACCCAAATCCTGTTAAACAGCTGCCTCAAAATTGTCCTATATATCTTAAACTACTCTGGACAGGGTTGACTCTATAAATTTGACAACAAAGTTACCAGGCCAGTTTTCGAACGCTACTGTGTCAATACATCCAAAGTAATCTTCACTTCAAGAACGATTTTCCCTTTGTCTACAAACGATGACTTGCAAGGCACAAATTTCAGAATAGATTACGAATTGAAGTGTTGATGTGATACCAGGTACGCAGAGCGCTCCTCTTTTAAGATTGATCGATAGAATAAAACAACAAGTGTCTAGTGTTTACAGAGGAAAAGTTTGTGTTAATCGAATTCAGACAAAAAGACACTGCAACACTGTACACAAAATTGTCACTTGTGATCTAACTATAGCAGAGCATCTACTGTTAAACTCTGTATATAATAAAAATTTTTGGCCAAAACAGTAAAAAGCAATTCGGAGAGTCAAATCTGCCTTCCATTCAGGAGCATTAAAGGCAATTTATATTCAATTATCATCATCTCTTTTTTGTAGACCAAAAATTTGTGTATGATCTTTAACTGTTTTAGACGGTCAGTCACAAGCGGTAAGCTTTCCTCAATCCCTTTTGTTTTCTTCACTTAATCATAAAAAATGATGGCCTTTCTCGATCCTCTATTTGTTTTATCCTGGCGTCTTGGTCCAGTCGTGTGCCAGCGAAAAACCTTTCCGTCAAAATGAAGGTGATCTTAATTGCAATATTTAAATCAGCATTAGCTGACAAAACGAGCTACTTGTGCAGAGAATGTAACAAAGAAAAGCTGCTTTACAATAGAGCTAAAAATATAAAAGTTGTAAATATATGTGGAGTTAGTATTTTTTTGTTATATCAAATATTGAAAATTGATACGATATAAAAGTAGCGCTACAACGATGAATGATGTGTCTTGTTACAAGTGTATTTTTTTCAGTTTTTTAAACTTTGACTGTTGGTAATCGAGGTAATGTTTCCTTTCAAGATCATTATAAGAACCCTATGACTATTTAAAGTGTTGTCAAATTTAGATTGCAAATTCTTGTGATCTCAATAATAAGATCACTGCTTCCTTACCTTTTCAAACGACTTAATAGAAGTATTGGTATCATCCAAAACAAGTCGCACGAGTATCAAACTACCCGTTCCGGATACTTGAATCACTGTGTGAAAGAAACAAGTAAAGATGTTGATCTCATTTCATTTAGCTTTCGTCTCTTGATTTATATTTAAACGGAAATGTCAAAAATCCTTTAGGAGTTTTGAATTTTGAATATAAAAAAACTAACAGAAAGACAACTAGACCGCCGACACAGCTATTAGGCGCTTCTATTACATTTTTAATCGAGTTTTTAATTGAAATTTTGCAAGAGAATATAAAACGTTAGTTGGCAACTTTTGACAAAGCATCAGGTAACAGCGTTGCTTTCTTATAAAGACTAGTGAAATTCTATCCTAGTACTAATAGAGTGCTTTTATGGTAGGAATTCTGGTTTTGTTTTCTCTTATTCTACCAAGCACTAAAATTGGACTTTTACCTAGAGTTGTCAACTGTTCAGATACCCCAAAAAGGACTACAGGGTACTCCAAGCAAACTTTCAAATATCGCATTTTTTTAACCATTAAATTTACATATAACGGCTTCATGCGCTTATTCCAGCAAAACTGTACGGGGATTAAGAAATGAACGGCAGCGGAAGACGCACTTTTTCGAATTCCAACAACAACAAAACCCCCTTAAAAATATATTTTATTCGGGTTCATTATCTTATTAATATTGGTGTGCGTATTCGATAATTAAAGTATCGTCTTGGAAAACATAAATAATTTCATTCGCCTCCTGTCCTGGTACTGACGTGGACTGGTACTGCGTAAAAATGCTTGATGCATCAAATGACTAATTGTGTTCCATCGCAATGAAGGTTTTCACCAGGTTCTTTTTACCACCAACTACTTATTCTTTCCATCTGTAGCCACAATCAGCATTGCAGCATTTATAAAACGTCGTCATAGGCTCATCTGCTGATCTAGTTTGAATCTGCATAAAATAGGCCTTTGGGTGTTCACACTTAGGGCATTTCTCTAAAAAAATTATATGAAATGACAACAAATAAAGTGTACTGTCTAAAAAAATGCATGAGAAAATAAATAAGGATAGCAATTGAACTCGAAATTTATATTCCATTTTCCCTTTCCTACCCTCTTTCTTCAACACTACCCGCTATTTCCAATTGTTTTGAGGCATCATGGCTAACTACTTTTATGTAAAAGTTTTAGTGTCGTTCAAAATATTCAGCTCAAAATAACCCTTTGGGAAAGTGGGGGGATTCTAGGAAAGCTGCGACCCCCTTGATTGCATAAAATCCACATTGAGTCTCAATATAGATAATAAACACAAAAAATGCTAAGCAGAAAGGGGTGGGGATGGTTAACTCAGGCAGGAAAAAGGAGAGCCAGAGGCATGGTGAACTAAAGGAACAAAAGGGAGCATTGAAGGAGGTGGGGTATGTGTGAAAAGGAAACTGGGGTCAATATTTACATTGCAATAACATCTTAGAAAACCAAGCAATTTTTTTTTACAATTTTGCAATAACCATCCAAATATGAGATCACTTATCCCTCTTTCTTTACCTTACTAACTAACCAGACAATGCTTGAGTAATTTCTCTCTCTCCCTCCCTCTCTCTCCCTCCCTCTCTCTCTCTCTCTCTCTCTCTCTCTCTCTCTCTCTCTCTCTGTCTCTCTCTCTCTCTCGATCAATCGAGAGAGAGAGAGAGAGAGAGAGAGAGACAAACAGACAGACAGACAGAGACAGCAAAAAAGGAGGGAAAAGTTTGTTTACTAATTTATATTCACATTTTATTTTAAGATTAGTATAAAAAAAATTAAACTGAATAATATTGGCCATGAGAATCAAAGACAATTAATTATCAGAAGAAATTTTGAGCAAGAGGCAATCTGAGGTTGCATAAAAATACAAATCAATTCCAGATAAAGAAAATAATAATACATTGCCTGTCACATTCAATACAAGCATTGCATACATAACATATTACTGTTTTACACTCCCTTAAATATTCATAGTATGTGTATATTTAATGATCCAGGTAAACATCCTGAGGGAAAATTAAAAGAATATAACTAGTTTGCTTAAGTGGTCCAGCTATGGTGCAATGTGTAGTTGCCAGACCCCCAAAGTTATCATTGGATGCTACAACAGAATGCTGGAAGTATCCAAATGCTACTGATGTGACTTTGAATGCAAAACCTAGTCTAGTGCAAAATATGCAACCAGAAATCAATTATGCTCGGGAGAAAGAGTTGCTCAATTTGGTATAATGTACTTGTCAAACAGATTTTACTTCAACTGGCATCCACCATTACCTAGTTACAAAGACAAGGAAGTGTCTGATTGGGTCAAATTAGTCATAACCATTCTCAATTATTTCATACCTATCAAAAAGCTGACATTGAAAAATGTTGTGTGAAACTCAAAAACATTATGCCATGCCATGTTGAATATTTTTCAAAATATAACAGTACTTTGCGGGGCTGAGAAAACATGTTCTAATGTCATGTGAAATTACAAACATGTCCTGATGTCAAGTGACAGTAAATACAATTATACAGTTTATTTTGCAGCTTAATATATGGTTTATGATATTTTGCAGAGTTTTTCATACAAAAATACATTAAGTGATCTGGGATCTTGTAAACTTTTACACCTTTAAAGTGTGCCCTTATTCATTTCCAAGTTGTGAACAACATATTTTTTCAGAAGTGAAGTAGTGGAAAGTAGATGTGGTGGTATGGGGATATCAGGAGGAGAGAAAGGAATGAGCTCCTTGGTAGGATATTCAACTTGAATGTGGAGGGGAGGCAGCCACCTGGAAGGACAAAGAAGAGTTGGACAGTGACAGTGAGAGAGGATATGATTCGTTGATGCAGGAGAGAATGATATATATGATAGAGGAAGGTGGAAGAGTCTCATAAACCATCAAAACCTGCAAGGGAACAGAAGATGTTAAACAGATAAAGTAAAATAAAGTAAAGTAAGTAAACCACAAAAGTACATCTTGGTGCTTTCAGAGTGAAAGAACATTTATTTTTAATCATGATGAATAACTATTTGATTTAACACTTTTGAGAAGTTGTGACACTAACTCTTATCTTTTCTGTTTAGATAAGACCATAGAATATATTGATTGATAATGATGATTATGTTGAAATGCATCTGAAAAATCACAATTAAAAAAAATAAAATTTTTATGGACAATTTTAGGACAATAGGCCAGACATTCCAGCTCAGTGCACTTATGAATATTTATGTTAAAGGAACAATTCCTCAGTGTACTTATATTATTTAATGCATCTCAAAAATCATGCGGTCAAAAAAATTTTATGGACAAATATTTGTTTGTCCACATCATTTGATTTTAACCAGCACAATAAAATTAAGAATATAATAGCTAAAATGTCTATTTGAAAAACTTGCCTTCATTTATTAATACTCTCCCAATTTGACAATGATTTAATATTAGTGACTGGGAATCAGTTGGGGCAAGGTAGCCAAACAGTAATTAGAACCAGGGCAGTAATGATGGTTATTGTAAAAACCTGGGGGATTTTGTATCTTGTAGTTTGTGTGATGTTTATTGGTTGGCACACAAAAAGTAAGGTGGGAATTAAATTACTCCCATGGATATCACAGAAAAATACAAAGGAGTCACATGTGTACCTTGTGTAGAGTCCACGTTTTCCCATGCTGATTGGCCACCTAAGACATCATCTACTTCTTTAAGCTTAGGGTACTTCTTGTCTGATATCTATATTAGATCAGAAAGGATATAAATGTAGCAAAAAAACCAACTAAACAGTAGCAAAGTACAAATATTATTACAGATTTATAACCATACCTAGCTCTAAATCAATCTGTGCCTGGCAGCACAACATGATTTGACATCATTCTTTCACTGGTGGTGGTTTTTAGCTGCATGGTGTGTTGAGTTCTCACATTCCAATATCCAATTGTAAAAGTTGTTTTGTGACTTGCAAGAGATTGTCTGAAATGGTGCATTTATATATTTAGAAATAGAATCACATGCTGTTGGTGTTGGTAATCCCTGGTTCTTCTTGGTCTTCTTGTGTCACCAAGTTTAACTGACTAAGTTGCCATGTAGGAGGTAATTGGCTTTCTACTCAAAACCCATGGTTGGTGAACCAGAGATCTTTCTGTCAGGGTATCCTTATTCCAATTGTACTAATCCACCACATCTTGCAGTGCTACCCCTATCTGTCACCTAGGGAACATGTTCTATGCCATGCAGTGCAAGCAAGTGACTGATTTATAACCAATAAATTTAAATGGCTGTTGGAGCTGCCAGTTCTGCACAAAGGAAAATAAATAACACCCAATAAAATTGATAAAAAATAAAAAGTTTGATGAATTAGATTGATGTAACCTTACAGACACTTTGATTAAAAGCCAGAATCACTTGGTATAGTTACAGTTTTAATGACTTTATTTGAATTACTGTTTGTATTAATGCTTTAGAAATACTGATTTGGCTTGCTGTTAAGCATTATAAACATTATATTATTACATACAATTATATATTATATATATTATACACAGTCATAAATAAACAAACAAATGAAAATAATACTGTTCTTCTGCTTCTATTTACAGTGCTTGATGGAAATCTGGAATGAAAATAAAAGGCAAATGCGAAAACTCAAAACTTACAAATTACACAAGTTTTGAGTTTTCTCTTTTAATTGTATACCATCATATATTATAAGACATGCAACCTTTTCTGGCTTTTATGTACTCTTCCTTACCTCATCTTATTTTTCAATGTGTTTTCTTTAATGAGTATCAACTGGATAATTCCACCAACATGTTTTACTATGATAGCCTGACCACCCTTTGTTTTGCTACAAACATTATCATACTAAGTGTGTACCCAATCCTCAATGTTTTTCATGCATCTTCAATGCAGCTTGGTGTAATATTTTCTGCACAATAATTTCTAATGCAGTTTTGGTATTCAACTTGCACTTCTGGTTCATGTAGTCAATACTGTGGAATGCATTCTTCATTTCCAGTGACTTTGACATTCATTATAACCTTCAGATCTATTCTTCTAACCAGGATGTAATCAACTTGGGCTATGCAATTTGGGTTGTGTACCCTCCAAAGTTGTATGTAACTAGTTCTATAATTCCCCTTATAAAGACTGTCTTTTTCACAGCTAAATCTTTAGTAGCAAAAGAATCTAGTATTCTTCTTCCATATTAATTCTGTACTTCATGACCATGTCCACCTTAATGGGGATTGAAACCCTTGACTGTGTTGACCAAGATGGCCATTTAAGTTGCAAGCTGTTACAAGTGTTTTTGATGGAACNTTCATAACTTTTGCTTTGCAGCTTTTAATGTGGATTTTGTGTGAGTCTAAATTTTGAACACAGCAACAAGAACTTAATACTGTGGAATGCATTCTTCATTTCCAGTGACTTTGACATTCATTATAACCTTCAGATCTATTCTTCTAACCAGGATGTAATCAACTTGGGCTATGCAATTTGGGTTGTGTACCCTCCAAAGTTGTATGTAACTAGTTCTATAATTCCCCTTATAAAGACTGTCTTTTTCACAGCTAAATCTTTAGTAGCAAAAGAATCTAGTATTCTTCTTCCATATTAATTCTGTACTTCATGACCATGTCCACCTTAATGGGGATTGAAACCCTTGACTGTGTTGACCAAGATGGCCATTTAAGTTGCAAGCTGTTACAAGTGTTTTTGATGGAACCAGTGAAGTGACAAGCACTAGCAGTAGTTCAGAGAAAGGATCCTTTTGATCAGAAAAAAATTTCATAAAGGACTATGCACCCAAACAAAATTAATTATTGATTTTCCAGGAAAACTTGAAGTAAGAATTTCCACCTGCAATATTTCAAGCTGATTCAACTCTCTATCTTGATTATAGTACACAGTGGATATATATTGATGAAATTTCAATTGTTTCTTTGCCTAGAGTCCTCATGACATAGCAGTTACAAAAATATCTCTGCTCACCTTTTTGCCAGTAAATCATTCACCTGAACTGGCTACCATCTTTAAATACTAAAACTTCAAAACACAGATGACTATGGGAAACTTATACAATCTTATCTAAAACAAAACAGTAAAAATCCTGGTACCACACAAAAACAAAAACAGAATTCCTGGTATGCAATGGGAACATACTTTCCCTTACTTTGACAGGGATTTTTTTTGGGGGGGGGGGGTGACATCATTCCGACTGTATGACAAAAATTATAATTTAGTATTTTTCTGGTTCGTTGAATAAAAGCCTAAAAGGATTAAATTAATTGTTGTAAAAAAACAAAATTTGGCTCTGCAACGTATAGCCCTACCATACAGATACAGATATCATCATCGTTATTATTATGTCTAAATATTGTGCTGGTTGATCTGATCCTGTATGACACAATAGTCAGTAGTCTATACGAACATGATTAGTAGGATTTATTTGACCAGGATTTACAATTCCGTTTCATACACAGCCAATTTCGGGTTGTTGCATACTCGTATGGCTACCGTCTATCATTGTACAACTACAGCCCTCAATAACACTGTTAACCAAAGGACTGCGTACCTGGCAAGTATTTCAACTATTGTTCGCAAAAGAAATAATACATATCCTACATACCTTCCGTCTGATATCATAAATAAATGGGCACGTCTTACAGGCAAATCGATAAGACGATACACCAGAACTTTCTTCGACAACTAGTAAGTTGGCACATGTTGGGCAAAATAGTAACATTTCGAAGCATCAATGATGGCTTTCATGCTTACATGGTTCGTGATTGATACACGAAGTTCTTCAGAAAATCTTCCTTTTTTTTTTTTTTCCTGTGAAAGGCAGGAAGATTCACAGAATTGATGGAGGATTCTGAGAAGAAGAAGAAGAAGAGACGAAGAAACCGTTTGTTGGCAGTCAAGGTGACTGACAACAGTGGAAGCAATCATACGTGAAGATTGCTGCATTGAATCTGGCATTAAAAAGCAAGAAAATACAATCACAAAAAAATTCAGCACTATTTTTTTTGTTCGTAATTAATGCATTCTTGACCATTCCAGCGAGCAGCAAGTTCCAGCACAGCCATTGAAAGGTAAATATAATTATTATAATTTTGAGGATGGTGGTGGTGTTGTGTCGATGTTGAAACAAGCATAAAGTGATTCAAGCTAGTATTTCATATTGTTTCTTCAATACCCTTTAGTCTTTGTATAAACTTGTGCTTTGTCATTATCTGTTTGTAAATGTCAGTGTCTTGCCCAATTCTTAAAAATCATATTTTCATCAAAACGTAATTCCAGCAGGATAGTGTAGATGATTTAAACTGTTTTGTTTCCTTTGAAACTGATATATAAGACCCTTTTCTATTGGTAGAAGCTAACTGCTTTAGAAAAACTTATTTAAAAGGATTAGAATATCTTTTAAACAAATTTGTTTTATGGAACTTCATTTTTTCATTATTATACCAAGTTAGTTTCCCTGTCCCAAATTTGAATTTACGCTTTGCTGCACAATTCAGCAGCAACTATATAGTGGATGAATAGGAATTTTCTCTTTAACATTTACACGTTAACATTTGTGGTGCATATTTTGAAGCACTTTGAATACACTTTTGTTCTTAATGAAAGATTACAAGTGGATATCAAGGTTTTTGGGTTGACTGCAGAAGAATGATGAAGCATATATTGTTTGATTAATTTTTTAAAAATGCAATAAAGTAATTGTACCATTTTTTCTTATGCGAATGAGTTTTACAATTATTTTGTTGATTTATATCTTCAGCTTGCAATATCAAGAACTTTTAATACTCTGTTTTGTTTTTTTCAGTTGCTTTCCAAAACATATCAAGATTCTATACTTCATATAATTTTAAAGGTATATAATGTATAAACCACCAAAAAGGTATCTTTCAGAACCACCAAAGAATGTGCAACTTGGTACTTTTCAAAGACCGCCATCAGTTCTATTCTACCATCCACTCATGGAGAGTTTGGCAAAAAGCATTGCAGAAAGGTGTGGTGATAGTGGACAATACATGGTAAGGTCAACGTGTGCACCAAATGTTTTTTGAAATTGTATAATTTAAAACATATAAATCGATTTTCAGTATAAAGAGTAAAGTGAGCCTTTAAGACCACAGGAAGCCATATTATTACACAAGGGTTGAGTACGCTTCATATATATATTTCATTTTACTGTAGCATTTATACAATTCAAAAAAGCAATCGGTTTCAAACACTGAGACAAGATTACTCCTACATAAAAAGTATCATATTAGAAGAAAACTGATTACCGATTCAAAGTACATTGGGCTCGAAGACTTCCTATGCTTTGAGAGTTACAAGTTACAAATTCACGATTCACGAATTAGGAGTAAATACTAACTGGCCTACAGCAGGATGCATTTCAGGTTATATCTGACTTCAAGATACAAAAAATATCTTAATTAGAACTTAAGGAAGGTTTTGCAAATCTTAACAGTTCCACTCGTAACTAAATTTTGCATTTTATTTATATGTTTTGCTGTTTCTTTCTTCTCGAAACCAAGTTCTTCCATTACTTGTTGGGACATATCCAAGTGCCTCGATGATGATTTGTAGCATTTTAAACCGATAGTCGGGATACATTATCTGCATGTTTCTCAGTAGTGGTGCGTAGTTGTTCATCTTGTTGTCGATCTTGTTTCGGATATTGATGTCAGTTGGGCAGCTGAATTCGACAATAGAGCAAACTTTCGTAGATTTGCCCCATATATAAGTAAGTAAGTAAGTAAGTAGGTTTTTATTTGCCACAAACATAAAATGAAAAAATGTTTAAAAAAAGAAAGGCCTAGAAAGTCAATAAATTACAATTTAAAGTTAATTTACAAACTTTTGTACGAATTAATACTAAAAAGAATGTTGCATAAAAATATTACAATTTGAATTAAAATAAAAATAATGACAGAAAAAAAAATCACCCCTAATTGAAGTGGCAGGGATAACATTAAAAGGTCAAAACTGACCTTATTTCCATAATGGTCCCTTCAGAGGTGATTTTTAATTGAAAAAAAATGTTGAAAAAGAGAAAAAGTATAACATTTTGAATTGACATACCAGTATAAAATTGTGTACTATCAAGTTGGTTACTTATTAAATTAAAAACTTTGGTACAGGAATAATACATACCAAAATGAATCACAGCATTTTAATCTCATATTCCCCTGTAAAAATAATGTATAATTGTTTTGTATTTTATTTAATAGATATGGAGTTTCTTGTAAATATGGTATTGAGTGCTTATTGTAGCTTGAATGATTTCTTAAAGCTGTTTTTTTATAAAGTAGTTGCTTATAAAGTTATTCCTTATTATTAGATAATTAATTAGTTAAAGTGATATTTCCTTGGGTTTAAAATTTTTTGATACTGAAAAATTTATCAGTGAGGTAATCTTTTATTTGTAGTGTGATGGAAGACTGAGCTTTGGAGTAGAACTGAAACATATTAATTGGCAATACTTCAATGATGGCTTCCCAAACATATTTCTTGAAAATGTGAAAACTGATGTTGCTGGTCGTGATGGTAAGGCAAAAGTTTATTGATTACTTTGTTATAGCTTGACTTGAAATGGACTTTATGTACATGCAGAAAACTGGAATTATCAGGGTACAAGGTTATATTTTGGTTGCTTAATGACATGGTAGTGAAAATGGAGATAAACAGTATTAAGGCTCATCAGGGTAGGTTGATTTACCAAATCAAGTAAACAAATGTGTTTGTAAAAAGTTGAATTCTTTGTACACAATACAATACTCTCCTTGCTGTGTTTACAGTTCACAGACCTGCACTGATGGGCAACACCATTATATTTGACACCTTGTAATGCTACACCTATTTTTTCTGGAAACCCATTAATAAATGTCAACTTCATAATATTTTCCAGGTCATCAACAAATCCAGCCAGTCTGGTTAGTTATCTGATCTCAGTTGTAAACACATCCACTCTCCACTCATTTCATCTGTATTAGGTTCTCATATGGATTAAATGTTCCATCTACATAAACATCTTTCAATCTAGTCACTCTTTTTGAAGTTTGTAACTGTGCCTTCTCATTCATTTCCAAGAATAGAGCCAGTGCATCCCATTTTAAATATAATGAAATAATATCTGTTAAGGAATGTAACAGATCTGGTAGATCTGTTACACCATGTAACGTCACCACCAACTTTACATTTTTCAGCCATGTGATGAAATCACCTTCACCATTAAATGGCTTAATCATGTCTGTTGTCTTTTAAAGGATATTATATCACCAAGATAGCTACAATTCAGTCTATAGGCAGGTCCAGTTGCACAAATCATCACTGTTCACCACATGAAAACCCACCCAAAAAGTCAATATGAACATAAATGGAACTAATCCAAAACACATGGCACAATTTGGCAGTCACTATGAAGCACACTTGAACATTACATCTTCTCCAAAAGTGAATGGAAATAATCTCACATGAGAGAACATATTAGATGTCCATTACTGTCTCCATTGACAAGTGAACTGATTGTGATCACCACTGAGATTCAATAAAACAGGTCACAATATCTGCCTTGATAACTTCCTTGCCAGTGGATTTTCCCATGACAACCTACAACCAGTAAGTATATGCCTTTCAGCTGACAACTGGTGCCCCATCACAATTGCAGGAACATTTTTTGCAAGACTCGCTATATCTCCATGAGAAGGTGCAAAGGCATCTTGCAGCCCCATGGTGTATGCAAGCAGTGGTGCCCAAGCCATGTACTTCTCTTATGAACTATTTCTCAGCCTCAGTTTGCTGGATAAAAACTTTCCATCTCTGGAAAGCAGCAAGATACCCCAGCATGAAATGAAGGTCTGTCACATTGCCAACAAACCCCAGGATCCAACCTTGAATAAAGTTTTAGGTTCCTCAATAATAGTTGTGGCCTACTGCCAATGTCTCAAGAAACCACTTGTTCATGCCCTCAGTGCACAACTCTACTACCATGACCCACCAACCTGCCCTTACTATGTAGCCCACAAAACAATGAAAAAATTTAAATCCTACCTCATTGAAAGATATGCATCATCCATCTTCAACATATGCCCTCACCAAACTCTTGCATGCAAGGCAGGTCCACCAATCAAGATATACATTGACCCCACGGCTACACCAAAGGGAAGCCAAACACCACCCACATACCAGACCAATGGCAGCAAAAGGTCTGTGAGGAACTTGCCTGTGATGAAGTCCTTGGTGCCCTTGAGCATGCCTCGTATGGGAAAATGGTCACTTGGTTCTACTGCATGGTAGTCACTCAGAAGCATGATGGATCCCTTCATAGAACTTTTGACCTCTTCTCACTAAATAAATTCTGTCAACATGAGACTTTTGCTACTGAGTCAATATTCCACCTCACATGGCATACCCCAAATGATGATCATTATGGAGAAAGACAAAATCCTGGAAAAATAGGTGGAGTATATAAGTGACTATATAATTTTGAGAGGGAGGAAAATTACTCCTTTAAAAACAACTTTGAAGGACCATCAATCTTGAAAAGTGATGTGCATTATACTTAAAAGAAAATCAAGCATTGCATAGTGCCAGGGACATACAATGTAACCATTGAGATGCTTGATGCTTTAGAGGAGTTTGAAATAGACCTGATTGTTCACTATATTAGACAATGACAAATGAAACATGAAATGCTTTAAAGACAAATGAATTTTATCCTAACCTTAATTATATCATGGTGGCTAAAGCTATAAATGGAAAGTAAAACAAATATGTAACACTGATTGTCACCTTTGTAAACAACACTTTTGATACAGGAGACATGTCACCAGACTTGAAATGAAATTAATGTTCATTGCTGTTCCCGAAAACAGGAGCAATCAATTGTGAACTGCACAGGACAGTCAGTTTAATGAGCTGACCTACCAAAGTACTACCAAGAACTGTGCCTCAGGGCCAGGAAAAAGATCAAATCAAAAATTGCCCAAAAGCATTGTGGCTTTGTGGAAGAAAAGGGGATGTCAAACACCATGTACATACTGGGACATTATCAGAAAGGAGTTTAGGGGTACAGTGAGACCTGTTTTTGTGCTTCATTGACTGGACTAAGGTATTTGATATAGTGGAGCCTGAAGTCATTGTGAGGATTGTAAAAGACATTAATCTTGATGAGAAAGATTTACAAATTATCAAGCACATGTACTGGAATCAAACAGCACCCATATGAGTAGACAACGAACTTTTCAGTTCCAACTGATTAAAAAGGGTATCAGACAAGGATGTGTCTTATCATCAGACTTTTTTACCTTGTACAGAAAAACCAAAGTTATGTAGATTATCAAAGTCAGAGGGCAGAACATCCAAAACTTGAATATATGGAAGACAGTGCACTGATTCCAAGAAATAAAGGATATTTCTGGAAGCTGGTTAACATCATCAATGAAGATGGTGAAAAGGTTTGTGTGTTAGGGGAGGGAGGGGGTGATTAAAATGTGTAGAAAACAGAGTGGATGGTATATTCAAAAAGGAAAAACTCTCCTACATCCAACAAAACATTCTATGGCAAGATATTAAAACAAGTTAAAAAATTTTAATGCTTGGGAACAATAATAACATTAGACACTTGATGTATCTCAAAATTTAGGTGTACAATTAAGAACATCAAGACCCCTTTTAAAAAACATCAGAAGCTGCCAAGGAACATTCTCTGCCCACACCATGTGAAAAATTGGTGTGGCACATTCTATAACAACTGGAAAGATTTGTGGGAGAAAAAATAGAGGTAGAGACTGACAGAGGATGTTAGATGGTATGACAGCATGGCTAGGTACATTCAGTCCTATTTAGACCATGATTGCAAAAGTTCCAAAGTATGGCACCTGATAATGACAAGTACAAATGATCAAACCAATTACAAGCTGAGTTGAAAGAAAGATATTTACATAAGTGGAATTATAAGAATTTGAAACTAATTGTTGTTGCTGTATATGCCAGATAAGAAGACTATAACAAACTATCCAATTCCTTTGTTCCTTTATTTCAAACATTTATTTTCATTTCATCATATTAAGCATCATACAACATATTGTCTTTAGTATGGATTTATAGAAATTGTATTATTCTTTAAAAGCAGACTTTCATTTCTGTCATGCAGAATGTTTTCCTCCAATTGATACTCAGTCTCTACCTGGCACTTTCTTCACACACAATATTAAGGATTTCTTGGAGCTTTTCTGGTGAGTCTCCAATAAGTGTTGTGTCATTGGCATATCTGATGCTGTTCACAATGTGGCCTCCTACAACAAAACCTCTCTTCTCATCAATGCTTCTCATGATATGCTCATTATATAAATTGAATAGGCCTGATGATAGAACACAGCCTTATTGTACTCCTCTTTTTATGCTGATGTATTTTCCAATCTCATTCTGGACCCTTACCCCTGCTGTTTGTTCCCAATACAAATTCCTCACTACTCTCACATCTTTCCTATCAATATCTAGTGATTGGAGCAGGTCTAAAAATGTCTCATGTTTCACTTTATCAAAAGCTTTGCTGTAGTCAATGAAACAGAGATAGAGGTCTTGTTGCATCTAAATGGCTCTTTTGGTCAGCATTTGCACAAATGTTGCATTCTGTGTACAGGAGTCTTTGACAAAACAAAATTGTTGTTTACTGATTTTGGGATGCATTGCCTTCTGTGCTCTTGCCATCAACACACACTTCAGGATTTTGGTGATGTACTAATTGTGCAATGGCATTCACATTCTGTTGCTCCCAGTTTCTTAAGTAGGGTGATGAAAATTGATTTTGTTAGATCTGGTGGAAGTTCCCTGCTGCCATAAATGTCATTTACCAGCTTAGTAATTTTGTTGATGCCAAATTCATCAAGTGCTTCAATCATTTTGATGCAATTGTTATCTGGGGCTACTGCTTTATTCTTTTTCATCTTATTAATAGCACCCCAGCTCTGATCTCATGTTTCAAAATCTTCGGTCCTTCCATTGGTTTCTTTTTTTCAGGTTTTCCTCCTCATCCTTGAACTATTCATCAATATACTCTGTCCATCATTCAGCAACTTCATTTTGTTCCATCAACATTGATCCATCTCTTGCTTTGATAAAGCCATTGCAGGTCCATGTTTTCTTACCAACCAAGCTTTTGATTTTCTTGTCATCAAGGAAGGGTTGGAAGTGATTTTGCACTTCCACTGCATATTTAGCTTTCAATTCTACATTCTCTCTCAAAATATTCCATGCAACTTTGTATTTGACACAGCATGTTTCACTTTGCAAAGCCGGGCTTTGATGCTACACACCACTGGATTATGGTTGCTGCTGCTGTCAGTTCCAAGGTATGTCTTAGCATTTTGGACCACATTATGCAATTGACTGTCGACTGTTGATTTTAATGTGGTTGAACTGATTGTGAGTTCTATCCTCCAGACCTCTCCACATCCATAAACAACAACTGTGATTTTTAAACCACTTGTTCATGATAACTTGCCTGATGGCCTCCTGCCATCTAACCTACTGTTCCCAGCTTTCATTGATTTCTCCAAGTCCATGAGGTCCAATAGCTTGTCCAATCACTCTATCACCAACTTTTGCATTCAAATCCCCTATAACTATGATGATGTCTTGTGATTTGCACTGTCTTTTTGCTTCATCAAGTTGCTCATAAAACTGGTCAATATCATCATCACTGCTGTTTGCTGTTTGACCATACACTTGGATTATGCTAATGTCAAAGGGTTTGCCCTTTAGTTTTACTAATATCACTCTTTCTGATAGTGCCCAATACCCTGTCCAAGAATTATTCCTACCCCTTTTTCATGTGCTTTGCCACCTGAGTATATCATTTTGTAACCATCAAGATTAAAACTTCCGGAGTCAGGGCACCTTGTTTTGCATAATCCCAGGACATTTATCTTCATTCTTTCCATTTTTGCCTTCGCATTTGCCAGCTTACCAGCTTGGTAAAGTGTACAAATGTTCCAAATTCTGATTCATATAATGCCTCTATTCCTGACAGTAGCAGGCTGGTGGTCAGGCTCCACCTGTCAGACATGGATATTCCTACCAAGTGTGGTGTTGATTGAATCAACCCATTTATGCTGTTAATGTTGGACAGTGTTCTGTGTATTTGCATGATTGTGTTTGGCAGGTTACTGTGGTGGTTTTGTAATGCCTTCCACTGGTGGTTGGCTACTAATGCTGAGTCTCATTAGTGCCCTCAGCACACCACAATGCACATGCAAGTTGTGCCTTTTTTGCTGTTGGTCTGTGTAGGACTAATCTGCTAACTCTGCCACCTCCTGTCTTCATGCGCTTGTGCAAGGCATGCACAAAATCACCAGCAATAAGTTGTTAGCTGCCGTTATGTTGTTTGGCCCGCCAGCTGAAATGGTGTACCAGGGTGTGGCTGCTTTCATACACAAACAGCTGCTTGGGGCCAGACATGAGAGTTTGGTGCCTTCAAGGAGACCAGTGGTACCATCCACCCATCAGTCAGCTAATGGTTGCCAGTGGTTGTTACTCCATCCAAACACCCCATACACCCCAATTACAAATACAAGTGATTAAGTTAACTGCAATCAGAATTGACATAAATGATTATTGAGAATGCAATATGTAAGAATAATGTAATTAATAGATTTCTAACAATATTCTTAGTAGAACAGAGTAGTAAAATTTCAATATTTCAAAGGGTTTTTTTAATTTTTTTATTTAGTAATATTTCTTGGAACATTGCATTCACCAGAGATTGTTTTTGAACAAATATCTGTAGTTTACAGCTTACCAAGGTAAATATTTTTCATTTTCTCATTTAGTTGTGTTATTTTTACCAAATTGTAAAGAGTAAATTCATCTAAATATTATATTTGTTTATGTATATGATAGTTAATAAAGGGAAAAGAAATATTACAAGCCCTTGAAGACTTTGAAATACAGTACCAGTTATAATATTATTATAGGCCAGAAAATAACCCCCTGACTTTTGTTTACAAAGCACCGTGACCGTCAACAATTGTAATATGTCTTATTTTGTTAGTCTTAATTTGGATAATGATCATTTGTGGCCATTCACAGTCAGTGAGATAAGTTAGAAAAAGACAGAATGAGAACTTTGAATCTAGGATCTTATCCATTATTGCATTTTATTTGGGAAAGATTATGAATGTAAAGAGTTAACAGAGTTCAGAACAAAAAAGAAATTTTGGAGTCATTAGTTTTAATGAAAAATCAATCCAATAATTAAATTTACTGCACCATTTTGAAAAATTGCATATCAAAGAATGAAGTATTCACCACTGCTGATGAACCCTTGAGAAAAAGTATTCTTTTCAAAGTATTTAACGACTTGACTGCTGATCAAAGATATTTCCATAATGGCAGTCACATCAGATTTTGCCCCTCACAATTAAATCTATGATGTAGTTTTTCCTAATTATTTCAATGAAAAACCAATTTACTTTTTGGAAATAAATTTATTGCTGTTTTAAAAGTAATTATTAGAAGCATAAAGAATACTGTGTTTTTTCCTCTGCCTCTAGAGGGTGCCAGAACGAACCATGGAATGTTTTTTGGGCATAATAGTTTTCAAGATGTTATTTTGTTACAAGAGCAACTGTAGACTCAACTGACATCAATTTGTTGAAAATTTAGTCCTTCTGCTTTAACCCATGAGAGCTTTAAGTCTCTCTAATCTACTCTAAGATGAATAACAAGTTTATTTTTGAAAACTGAGTAAAAGATCTTTTGATATACATCTTTTGTGTTGGTATGAAAAAATAACAGTGAATGAATAAAGGGGTTTTTCTTAAACTGAAATTTTGTTTGAAAGTCTTTTTTTAACCATTTCCATTAACTCCTCAAGAGCTTACTCTTGCTCTTGGGTGCCTGAACATCACAGATAATCAAATATATCAGATTCTCCTTTTCATAAAATACTTTTTATATATGTATTTTGTGTGACCTATCTCATCCAGGTCGCTAGGATAAGTTTCTTTTGTTAATGCTAGTAATAATAGGAATGATAATAATAATAATAATAATAATAATAATAATAATAATAATAATAATAATAATAATAATAAAGCAAGTGGCGTAGCGTCGTAAGACGTATGACCTCTGATCTTAATTGATTGGTGGGGTACACGAACTAGTTTTGCCTGGTAATTATGAATGGGCTAGATCAAACATTCCCGCTCAAACCGCAGACTTGCCAGTCAGTTGCCTGACCTTAACCGGTTGTGCATGTCCCAAAAGGGCTGACACATCATGCATTTCTGTTTAACGGGCGGGAGTAGTGGGGGAGCATCGTATCTAGGTGTCGTGAGCGTGGATCTCTTGTTCTGAAGGGCTGAGTACCGAGTTCTTACTTTGTTACTTAGTCC
>RDPX01000225.1:620400-636012 GCA_003991215.1 Morbakka virulenta
TGTGTCTATGTGCTTTGTGTGACTACTGCACTCCCATACTGGTGCACAGTATTCGGCGACACTGTAGCACAGTGCCAGTGTGGATGTTCTTAGCACATTCTGTTGAGCTCCCCATCCAGTGCCTGCTAGCTTTCTTATGAGGCTGTTTCTCTTCTTTAGTTTATGTGTGGTGTTCTCGATGTGTCTCCTGCGGGAAGTGTGTGATCCAGGGTCACACCGAGGTATTTTGGGTGGCTGTCTTGTGGTAGTGCATTGCTTTCTACTCTCACGTCGAGGGTGGTGGCGGCCTGATGGTTATTTAAATGGAAGACTGATGTTACTGTCTTTGTTGTGTTCATCTTCAAGTACCATTTCTTGAAGTAGGTGTGGGTGGTTTTGATGTCTGCTGTAAGGGTCTCTGGTTCCCTAAAATTTGGGGCCTGGTGTGCGATCGCCCAGTCGTCAGCGTAGCCAAATTGTTGCGATGTTGTTTTGGGCATGTCACTTGGGTAAATATTGAAGAGGGTGGGGGCTAAGACAGATCCTTGCGGTACTCCATTTTTTATCTTTCGTATCTTTCTCTCGTCTCCGCCGAGGTAGACGCTATAGTACCTCGTTCCTGTCATGCGTGACAGGAGGCGGAGCATCTTTCTGCATTTAATCATCTTGGCCAGTTTAAGTAGCAATCGTACTTACTTCTGTAACACATATACTAAAAAGTTGTGTTTAGTCAGAAATGATCATTGTGTTTTACCAGACTTGCATATTGTATCAGCATTATCTTTTCATAATTACCATCGTCATCATCGTCATCATCATTATCATCACTTCATTTCGCTATTAATCTCTTTTTTTATTGCCTCCTGGTAGTATCCTCTATCCTCCCTTCCCATGTGTATTTTGACAATCTCTTCCCTTCTGTGATCTTCTCATGACTTTGCAACATGCAACTTTTTCTTCCCCTGCATGTTTCATTGCTTCCGGTCTTATCTTATCTTATCTGCCCTATCATAATCTCTCTTATGTTGTCATTTCCTGATTTCAATGTATTTAATATTAATTATTTGTATTAGAGTAATTCATAACATCCATCAATGCAACCTAAACTTCTTCTTCAATGTTCCGTTCCATAGATATCGCTATCGTCACTATTCCCCCATCATGTTAACTTTTTGGTTCTTGCTGAAAAGAATTGTATTGTTCAGCATTTATATTTTGGATGTGCTAACCATTGATAGAAATATCACGTCAATATTTGATTTGTAACGTATTTGTTATTTTGACTTAAATTTATTCAGTTTTGCCGACATCCATCGATTATCACTGAATGGTGCAGAGTATGCATCAAGAAAAACCAGCAATTAAAATTATTTGTACTTGTTAAGTAATTGTTAGGGAATTAGTAAATGAGCCAACCATTTTTATCATTTCAAAACTTTATTAGGCCTAATGTGTAATGCCTATTGATTCATATCCTCAGCTTTGATATTGGGTACAAAAGAAGACAACAAGCAGAACTATCCTATATTTTCTGAAGATAATTCCTTAAAACGATGTAACTATAGTGGAACTCCCAATTACCAGACACGTTCAAATATAGTTCATTTCCTAGCCGAGGACTCTTGTTCTCACCGGCCATTTTTTAGGCAAATCGATAAAATGTCTCTGAAAGATAAACAGTAATTACCAGTCCCCCTTTGTGCTCCAAATAACTCTCTTGAGATTTACTCCAAATTGAACTGCAATAAAAAATGTTTTGAAAATAAACAAGCGTTTTTATTTAAGCTTTATACTCTTTTTCAACAATTTCTCCGTTTTTTAATGCTCTTTTAAATAACAGTTAAAATATACCCCACTGGAATATCCAGTTAATGCAATAGAATCGAATTTCATCATACCTAGTGAATTCGTCGGTGTGCTAGACTTCGACATTTGGAACAAAATTTCTTAGCAGGTTCTATAAGCAAAATTGTGCATTAACAGGGTTTACAAGAATAGTGAAATACAGATAAATTACTGAAATACCAAAGACTTTTGAAATTTTTTCAATTAGGTATATCCTAGATAGTACTGTAACGTAATTGTGTGTTTGCAATCTGTTGCAATAGATTTTCTTTGTTGTGAACCACTTTAAATCAAACCAGCAATGCTTCACAAAACTGTATGAAATAGGCTCTTTTTAGGCTTTCAAGGAAAATTAATACTCAGTTGGGAACATTTCTATCAAGCTGACAAAGCTTTTCACATCGATAGTATTCAATAATTGGAACAATAGTAATCGCCTTGGTTCAAAGTGCATTTGTTTCTGTCTTACATTTTTGGTGGTTTTTTTTAGGTGACGCCAAAGGTAAACACTGCATTATCGTGGATGATCTTGTTATGACCGGAGGAACATTGATCGAATGTGCCAAGGTTGTATTTCATGTCGCTTTTTGTAATTCATTCAATATATATCTTTACAAATACCATCTTAGAACCTTGTAATATTTTGCGATATTCTCAAACTGGACTTTGGGTTCCAGGCCCTCACAAGAGTGCATACTCAAAGACGCAACCAGGTTTAATAGCTCAGTTCTGTCAGAAACATGACTGGAGTCACGAACAAAATGTGAAAATAGATGCAGGAGCTTTATCATGCCAGGAGTCTTAAGATTCTACTGAGGTACGTTTCGAGAAATACTTCTCCCATCGCCTGGCTCACTATAAATCAGACGATAGCAACGTAGCTCTGTAAAACCTTATGACTCATGACATGATAAAACATCTATAGCTTCCATATTCCATAAAGTCAAGACGTTTAAATATGTTAAGAGTTATTTTTCATTTCTGAAATATTTTTTGAGGCTGCTACTATGGTCTGTTGCAATGCTGTTTACTCTTTTAATCAGAGGTCAAATTTCGATTCAAAAAAGAAAGATTGAAATCATCTTACAGGGTATCACCTTCAGATTTTTTTAAATGGAAATGACGAAACTTCAAGCTCGAATCTGCTAGGTCATAACCAGATAAATGGTTTTAAATGGCTTTACCTTGATTAATCATAATAATTATGAATTATTATTATTATTAATTTTTTGTTACAGTTAAACTCTGATACAACGAATTTCCTAGGGATTTTTTTCTGTAGGAAAGTCGATGGAAGACAAAGAAGAAGAGTAGACAGAAAATTATTGTTTTTATAATAGAAAATTCGTTGTATCAGAATTCTTTATAAGTGGACTCCGCTGTGTATATATATATATATGTACTTACAGTGGAATACACTAATTAGTTTTGAAATTGAACGTAGCAGCCTCGATTGCGATGATGATGATTGTCTTGTCAGACGAGTACCATTCTTTCTTCGTTCTGCTCTTTTGCACATGCAGTTTTAAGTGGCTCTTGAGACCTGCAAGTGACTTGCACAGTTTGTGGCAGACGTGGCATTCCAAGTGATCCCTCGGGTGGCAACAGTGGGCTATTCATCTCCATGAATCCTGAGGTGTCGCTTGAGACTACCGGACGATTTGCAGATTATGGGGCACGATGGGCATGAGTAAATGTGATTCACACATTCACACATTCACACACGCAATACATACATACATACATATATACATACATACATATATACATACATACATATATACATACATACATATATACATACATACATACATACATATATACATACATACATACATATATACATACATATATACATACATGCATACATATATACATACATACACATACATACATATATACATACATACATACATACATACATACATACATACATACATACATACATACACCAAAAGATGAAGGTGAAATGTAAAGTTCTTTTATATAGTGAGCCAGTGAACAGAGAAAATTTAAGAAATTAGGTTTTATTGGTCTCCCAAGGTTGATTGCAATTTCAAATTCTTATTTAATCAAACCAGAAGGTAGGATGCAAAATGTTGAAATAGATGATTGTGGAAAGCCATTTATGAGTATTATGGAGTTGATGCTCCCAAACTACTGTAAATTATAGAGAAAAGTCCTGTACTTGTTAAAGCAGGACCAGAAGTAATCGATCATTTTCATACAATTTATATCGCCTTTTGCTTGTACTTTTGCAGGCTCTACACGAAAAAACCCCTGAAATTTTATCCAAAAATAAAATATGAAGAAACGTCAATGAACATCGACGCGACTAACAAGGTTTATCAAACCAAATAATAAGGTTTTCTTTAGAACCTCGTTTCTGCAATCGAGGCTGCTATATTTCATGTTGAAATGAATTGGTGTATTTAAAAAAAATCAATTTCAAGGGCGTTTTTTCAAACGAAATTCGTAATAGATGGAATGGAATAAAAAAAGAGAATAGAAAGGAAAAAATTATGTTCGTTGTGATTAAAAATTCGTTGTGTCAGAGTTTTTGTATGTGGACTCTACTGTATTTTACATTATATGTGTTTAAATATCTCATGTGATATTTATGCATGTTTATGGAAGAAAAAATAGCTTACAACAGGAGGAAAAATTTTTTCTCGTTATGTATTTATTTGCAAGCCATAAATCATGGCATATTCACGTTTGTTCCTTCAACCGATGAAAGCTGTTGTCAGAGAGGTACATAATTGACGCTGACATTTCAGCGTGTTTTTAGAATTTTAATGCTTAATTGCTTTTTTTCTTATCAGTATATAATTGATATTTTAGACCCTTTTTATAAATTGATTTTTCTTTATTTTAGGCCTTATCTGCGGCAGGAGCAGTTCAAATAGATGCGTATGTTACACACGCTGTTTTCCCACAAAATTCATGGAAAAAGTTCACGGAGGCAGAAATTCCAATTAAAACTTTTTACATTACAGACTCAATTCCCCATGCCAAAGAAATTGCTTCAACAGAACGATTTCAGCTTCTGTCACTGTGCGACTCCATATCCGATGCACTTTTGGGCTTTGATCTTTTACAGGGCTAACATTTCTTTTGTTTTGGACTGTATGCATATCGGTAAATTATTTAAGACTTCAGAATAGGAAAGAACATTTGTTTGGGTTCGGTTTCTCTACTTTGGTATAGATTAAAAGGAGAAATAATGAGAAATTAATATATGGTATACATTTTGTTTTTACAGGATATGCTGTTGATTTGGGTTATTTAATAATTTTTCACGAGGCGCCTTTATTAAATTTATTTCAAATTCAGAAAGAAATATTCCTTAAAATTAACGTAAGGCCAGCTAAAGAAAGGTGGTGCGTGACGACCTCGATCTGCAAAAGTATTTTCTTGTAAATAAATGTAGTTATATTCTTTGCAATAGTTACCATTTTGATAGTGTAAATCCATATGGCGACGTAAAAAACCGGATATTTGAATTTGCCATTTGAATTTTACACAGATGCCTTGTAAAGAAAACAATGTCACGGCATCGTATGAAAAGAATATGCTGATTTACTGCACGACTATTTTCAAATGACGTAAAACAAATTTTATGGCTGAGTCTGGAGGATCGTGTAAAAAAACCCAATTACGTTGTATACATCAGACAATCATAAGAAATGCTATTTTTAGATTGAAGTTGTCAAATGAAGAGCATGTGAAATAAGGATATATACGTGTCGTGACTTTTTCTGTAAATTGCCCAATTTGAAGTTCAGGTTGAAAAGCAAACCACAGTAATGCCAGAATTTTTCTGTAGTAGTTGCGCCTGTTAACTATTTGAAAAGCGTGTCTATGTGCGTTTGGCGCTATAACCTTACTTTCTGATTACCGACATTCCGGATGTGGTTTGGTGCTAAAATTGAAGTTTTCAGTCGTTTTATCAGTTTAGATTTCTGACAAAAGATTCATCAAGTCAACACCTTTAAGTACTTGGGCTTCATCATAACATCAGACGGCAGATGCGATGATGAAGCCCAGGTACAAGGGACAAGGAAATAAAGAAGAGAATAGCCCTTTCTAAGGGCATTTTTACCAAAATGAAATCCATATTCACCAACAGAAATATAAGACACCGCACTAAAATTAACACAATGAAAGCTTATGTATGGTCTATTCTGCTATATGGATCTGAATGCTGGACGATAACAAAAGGCCTGGAAAGAAGACTTGAAGCAGTAGAAAGGTGGTACATCAGGAGAATTATGAAGATATCATGGACTGAAAAGAAGACAATAATGAAGTTGTGGAAATAGCCGGATACAAGAGATCATTAATGACAAAAATCAGCGGTCTAGAAAAACAAACACTGTATGGCAAAATCAGTGGAGTGAAAAGCAGAGGAAGACAGAGGACTAAATACACCGACAGTCTAAACATCTACGCTACCAAGAAAGAACTCCCGAACAATGATCTCATCGGGAGAACTGGCAACAGACATGAATGGAGGGACATGATCGCCGATGTCTGTAGCAGACCTGGCAGCTGAAGAATAATCATTTCTGACTTGTAAGTAGCTTAGTCTTCTGAAGCTTTCATTTAGTGGAAGCCATTTGCAATACTGGAAATTGACTTAACACCTAATGGGTCTTCCTGTGGAAGGTTGTTTTAAGTTATACGAAAATCTTTGTCGGTCTGTACTAAAACTTAAATTACGAACGAGCGCTAGACGGATACTTTATTCTCTATGTACTTAAAATGGTAAGCCAATCATTTTCCTATGTACTTAGTATAACTTTTCTCGAAATATGCAGCTTTTGCTAAAGTATGCGAAATTTAGTAAATTGGAAAATTAAAACTGTAGTTGTTCGCAAAAACTCGCAAACGTCCTGTGTAAGAACTGTTTTACCATATAATTCATTCTCTATTCATGATATTTGTTTGGAGAAATTTGCCTGTAGGGAAATCAACTATTCAACTTTCACAATCTACCTTGCTTTTCATATCAAAATATAAAACAAAGAATATTAATCTACAGGAAGACTAAATACAATGTTTCCCACAAAAATTAATACGTGTAAAATATACAAAACATAATTTGACAAAAAATTAGTACGCACTAAAGTTGATACAAGCAGGGTAGGTATTGAGTCATTTTACCATGGAGATATCGGTGTTTTGTTGGACGCAATATATCCAAATATGTTTTTGATTTGTTGCAAAATGATTAACCTTTAAATGAAAACTGAAAAATAACAACCGCTTTTAAACTTCAAAACAAATATCAAGAATCATCGTGAATACCTTAACAAACAACCTTATACAGCCTGCTTTCAAATAAATGTGATTGGAAATAGGCAAAGCAGCCACCTGAGAAAACATTAACTTGTCTATCAATCGTTAAAACAAAGCAATACTTCAACCATGCATGCTTCAAGCTGGCAAACGGGTTAGATTGAAAACAAAATACTCTTGTAACAAAAGACTAAAAAGTAAGGCCAATCTTAAGAAAACCATGGAAGTATTTGTGCGTGCAATCATTGATCTTTAAACGTAAAATGGTAAAAGAGAAGAAAACATTTCAAAATAAAACTACATAGAAATAATGAAAATATCACTGAAACATCTGAACTATTAGCCTAGAGAGGTTGAGTTGGTTTACTACTTCTACAATATGTCTTACCGAGTAAAAGCACTGTTGTTAGGCGTTTTTATCGTGATGGGTTCTTTACGCCTTTTTGTTTAAATCATTCTGCGTTCTGTTTCTACTGTTTTCTGTAGTTCAACTATGCATCTCTTTCTGATTCTTTCTCCTTGCTGACCACTTCAGCTGTCATTTCTATGTTTGCGTCATTTTCAGTAGCCTGCTATGAAAACGAATTTTAAGTAATCTTCCTTTTCCCTCGAAAACATTTCATGACAATCAAAAAAGGGTATTTCAAACTCATAGAAGGAAGGCGGAAACGTAAACGGCCTCCTCATTTAAAACTGCTTTACAATCGCCTGCGTATATCTTTGGGCCTTTCTTTTACCATCATCATATTCGATTATGTGGTTGGTCCACTCGACCGAGTTCTGCAAATTAACCCCAGACACACCTGCTCTGTTCCTTGCAAATTTACACAATTTTGTTTTTCTGATATAAGTCGAAAATTTGTTTTGGTGTTTCGTTTGTTGTATATTTAGTTTTAAATTCGTCCCATTTTTCTTTCATTGGGCCTATTTTAGTGTCAAACTCATGTTCCGTTTCGCAACTGCACAGCTCTATGAAAATATCATCAAGGATTTCTTTAGACTGCTTCTCAGGAAACGTAAGCTCTTTTAAGTTATCACGAATAATTTCCTTCGCATGCTCAAATCCAAGAAGGCCGTAACGTTGGATATAGCTTTGTCATCATCAGTCCCTGGTACCCAAAAGTCCTTTAATAAAAGTCCCACGCGATTAAATGCTTCATGAAAGAAATGTTCTTTTTCACCAATCCTTTTGCTAAAAGCACACGGACCACGAAACCATGGATGTTTTGATAGTCGGGTCTTAGCAGTGAAAGGTTTTCAAAAGCAGTTTGAACAATGTTGTGCTCAGCAAGGTATAGGTGTCGTCTACTGACAATAGAGAAAAACATATCATTGGCGTTTTGTATGTACAGAAACTTACAATATCTAAATTGACGTGACCAAGAAACAAGATTACTTATGGTTGCTCAAAACAAAATCTCTTCTACAGAGGTTTTTTCATTTTCCGCATGCATGAAGTTTACTGTTTCATTTTGTTCTTTTATCATCCTGTGTATTAGTTCCAAATAGCAGTCACTTTCTTGTTTACTTTTTCTCGCATTAATTGCTTAACATTCAAATTTGTGCTGTTTTCTTTAGAAATTACGTCGTTATTATAATTTAAATCATCTGCATATCTTCTTCTTCTTCATTCGGTCTTTTCCAACGTTACGTCGGGTCGGCCGCTCGACATCTTCTTCATTCGCTGCGCTCGTCCCACATTCCGGATTTCACTCCAACTTCCATCATATCCCTTTCCACTGAATCTTTCCACCGTAACCTCTGCCTGCCTCTACTTCTCCTTCCTTCTACCTTCGCCAGATATACTTTCTTTACAGCATGATCATTTCCACTACGCATTATGTAGCCCAACCATCTTAGCCTTGCTTCACGTGTTTTGTCCTTGATGTTTACTACTTTTGCAAAATTCCTGATGTCCTCATTTGTCCTATGCTCCAGTAATGATACTCCACATATCATCTGGATATGCCTGTTCTGAACGTTCTTTTTTTTAAAGAACTTTTTTATTTCGTATATTTTGGTTACCACTTACTTTGCTGCAGAATTATGAGTTCTCGAGTAGAAGTATATCGTAAAGGTATTAATTGTTGTTGTTTATTATTAATTACTAATTTATGGGGTTCTCCCTTCCAAAACAAACAACAGATTTGTAAAACAAGCAATTGAATGGAGACCAAAGGAAGGAAACAGAAGGCGTGGCAGACCTGTGAGGACGTGGCAAGCTACTTTCAGGGACGACTTGAATGCACGAGGGCAGTCACTCAGAACCGCTCACGCTGTGGCTGACGATCGAAGACGATGGAGAAGTCTCGCTGCCCTATATCCTGCTCAGGATGGGAGGACCTAAGGTCTAAGGCAAGTCTCTTCCAAAAAAACGCTAAATTATATTCTAAAAAATAGTGAATCGGGAAAATGAATTTAGTGACTAAACAAATAACAGCATTCCAAAAAAGAAATTCTGCATAACATTTCTTTTAAAAGCTACTAAACAAAAAGTTTGTTTCGAAAATATGGACAAAAAAAAGTTGTAAGTTGTAAGGCATGGCACCACCCATCCAGCTAGATCAGTTTTAGCTATTTGCGAACACTTCCACTCAAGGCTAGAACCAATATCCTGTACACCATTACAAAGCTCTAACTGGTTTGAAGAAGTAGTCATGAAAATGATAAAGCACTAAATTAAAAAAAAATATGGTAAAAATGGCTAANAAGCAATTGAATGGAGAACAAAGGAAGGAAACAGAAGGCGTGGCAGACCTGTGAGGACGTGGCAAGCTACTTTCAGGGACGACTTGAATGCACGAGGGCAGTCACTCAGAACCGCTCAAGCTGTGGCTGACGATCGAAGACGATGGAGAAGTCTCGCTGCCCTATATCCTGCTCAGGATGGGAGGACCTAAGGTCTAAGGCAAGTCTCTTCCAAAAAAACGCTAAATTATATTCTAAAAAATAGTGAATCGGGAAAATGAATTTAGTGACTAAACAAATAACAGCATTCGAAAAAAGAAATTCTGCATAACATTTCTTTTAAAAGCTACTAAACAAAAAGTTTGTTTCGAAAATATGGACAAAAAAAAGTTGTAAGTTGTAAGGCATGGCACCACCCATCCAGCTAGATCAGTTTTAGCTATTTGCGAACACTTCCACTCAAGGCTAGAACCAATATCCTGTACACCATTACAAAGCTCTAACTGGTTTGAAGTAGTCATGAAAATGATAAATTAAATTTTTAAAAAATATGGTAAAAATGGCTAATATGATCTATATAATTATTGTTTTTAATATACCCTTTTTCTAATAATGGAAGAGAGGAATACTGTCTGCTAACTAAAAAAAAAAGAAAGTTCATTGGGTCTAATTTAAAAGCCCCCTAATTAAGAGTGTAAACTGCTGTTATCCTTCCAAAAATCTTTTAGTTTGACTGAAACACCTGGTTCCAGGAGGAAGAGCTTGCTAATTAGTTCCCAATAAATGGAATCCAATAGTATTTTATATTCATTTATCAACAGTTTTGTCAGAATGTATTTATTTACCATTTATACCATTTAAAAATTACATATAGACATTTCGCACCAGTGAACTAAACTAGTCTCATTTGTTCGAAGACCTATGAAACATGACCATTTAAAACTGACATCCACCCCCCACCCCCCTCCCAGTTACTTCAAACAAAATATTCATTATTTTCCAGCTTTCAACACCTGAAAAAACAAACAAATTTATCTTTCACTGGACAGACCAACAGACAAAATCCATTTTCCCGCGCTCGAGAGGTGTCAAGTACATTTTGCATACTTTTATTGACCAAAGATACGTGAAAAATACTCTTGCCTTCCAGAATTCACAGGCAGAGGGGCCCAACCTCTCCAACGTAAATTCTATAAATAGGTAGGAATTTCTGACATTCAGTGCATTTATTTGGCCATACGAGAATTTTTTTGGCAATCATTCATGTTTTGTAGATCGGAGAGAGTAGTTGGCTTGCAAATTCCCTTTGTTTGTTTATCGGCTTATTCATTGCTTGGTTTGTTAACGAATTATGTGCTTGGAAAACGAGAACCAGGATGATTGGAAGTAGTTTTGAGGAAAGACAACAATAAAAAAATTCATCAAGACGTTTTCTTTCAAAATATTCTTGGAGATCTCAAATTATATCCTCTTTCGTCACAATGTTTTCTTGCAAGAAGGCAGTGAAACTCAAATACTAGTGACGACTAATTCAGTTCATGATGCATCGCTTCGGTACGAATCTTGCAGTGCCAATAGAAAAAACAGCAGTGGGTAATAAGAGTATTCGGGCAACACTTGTGCATTCAGAAAACGCATCTTGATGCGCTCTAACTCTCTAAAAATAACAACATGAAGTACAAAAACTCGGGTAATTATTGTAAAGTGGTTATGACCAGCGGTTCATTTGATGGTTTAACAGGCACAGTAGCTATGTTATGGAATAAACTTTAAAAGCACACAGCTCATGTCACACAGTGTGTGTGTGGTGTGTTCGATATTAGTCGAGATACAATAAGAGCCAGTGGTTTTATAAATAGACACTGCACAGTTTTGTACCAAAGTGGTGCACCCTGATCTACTACATCGTTTCCCCATTAATACATACATATGAATAAATACGCACAGAAATGAAAGAAATACCTTAAGATTGAGAGTTCATAAAACGAATTGAGTACGTGGATTTACTCTAATGACGGTAAGGTTTTTCATGAGCAACTAATACCCTTTGGCATTTACCTAACTACGTATTAGACCTGTTTTATCTTTAACAAAATTAACATTTGACGATAGCGGAAGCTGTGCAGTTGATAAATTACTGTCGTCGCCTTCCCTGTTCACAGTGCAGGAAGTCAATAAAATTACCGACAGAAAGTTACATTACTAACAGACTTCAATCCAAGCGTCCTGCTGTACCTATTTGATCTCTGACAGTACATACCACTAGCCACTTGACTGAATATTTAGCAGACACTTGGGTTACAAAAACTATTGTAGTATTGGCCAAACTTATTTCCCTGGTTCTCAGCCGTACTACGGTATAACGCCACCAGGTCTTATACCTTGGTACAGCTAAGAAATCTTGCTCTTGAATTTGTTTTGCTACACCTGCAGCATCTACTTTCTAATTATAAATAACATTATTTTTTCTCTTTTTCAGCTAGCCACACATACGCTCTTCAGTTGTATTCTGATCGTCCAAGTCTGGTATAACATCCTGATTAAGACAAATTCCTCAGGTTTTGACAAATTCAAATTATTGTGATTCCGTTGACATAACATTCGGGCTAAGGGTTCCTGAAAAAAAAATTCTTATAACTAAACACTGACATTACAACAAAATGTAGTATAAGAAAATGTTGGCCGGGGACCAAGACCGAATGAAATAAATCTTAAATATAAAACACAAACAAAGGAATCGCTCTGAAAATACTCTAAGGTTTAAATACTGTGGGGCTCAATGTTTGCGTCCCCGAATACCTTTAAAGTTCCAAAATTTAATCGCTCTGAAAGATGATATTTTCATGAAATATAGTATTACTTTTAAGTCTCCTTTTCATGTAAAAGCATCCTTCCTCATACAATCACTGTTGTCATTTCGTAAACAAATAATCGCAAAAACAAACAAATGTGCACTTTTTCTCGAAAATAAATCTAGTGCGATACCGATTTTCACTTTTCTGAAAAAAACACCGATCGTTATTATAATACAAAATCAACCAGGCCTAACATGTAAGTTGTCCATTATACCAAAGCACCGAGTAAAGGAAATCGTCCTCATCAAAGACTTGGCTTTTAGTATTTTTCCATATTCTTCTTGTGTCCAAAATATTCATGTGATTTGTATTGATTTACAAAGCAATCTTCGTTGTAGAAATGGCATATATAGTGGACTACCATTGGTCTTCAGTAATTATTACTACAACTATTTGTACAAATCAGGGTAGGTAAAAAAATCATATATACAAACTACATCAAGCAATACCAAAGATACCACCTAACGAAATACAAATTTCAAAAATCTATTTCTTGAATACCAGGTTATTTTTATTGGGATTTAAGAATAAAAGTTATTTAGGAGTTCTGTCATGTGAATGACTGTTTTTTAGGTGTTGATGACTATAGAGTAGAGACATAAAAGCGTCATCATGTCATGGATCGTACAGCTTACGATTCATGACGTAATAAAGCTTCTATACATATATAGCTTCCACCGAGGACATGTGATTTTTTTATACATGCTTTAACCCCACTGCATCAATACGACTTTCAGGTCGACGTTATCTGACCAACTGACAACAAAACAAGTATAATAACTCGGCTCTACGGGCTCAGCCAAGCAGAAGTATTTCTCGAAACTTAGCTCAGAAAAAGTTTACAACTCATAAATGAAAAAGCCCTTACATCTATGGCTCTCTATGCGCCCATAAAGTCAAAAATTTTCTTTACATACGTATGTTGGACGCAATAACCGCAAACAACAGCATAAGCTTATTTCCCGACCTGTAATTTAACAAAAATATGTCGAATTCGTCCTCGTCATTGTTTGTTTTCACTTCCACAGAAAGACCTGCTGCAAACGCACGAACTATTTACAGAATAAATAGATCTACTGGGTAACCAGTTGTATAAAGAACCATTAACATTCGGCTTTGATCTTTCAGCCTGGAATGGGCGCTAGTTCTCAGCCCTCCAAATCTAACAGGCTTACCTTCAAAATGACAGCAAAGACCATCTATAAAAAACCTCTTAAGTCAATTTTTCGGCATAGATGCACTTTGACCCTCTGTACTCTTGCCCTAGCTTTTTAATCCTTAAAAAGGAGTCTATTGTGTCGATCACACTTAGGATGACCCGATATTTACCCCGCAACACTTACCCCAGAGCACTTACCTCTGCGACATTCACAACAAAGATTTATGTCTACATTAATGGCATTCAAAATTTAAAGGAACAGAGAGAAACTTCTCTTGTTCCCTCACAGTTGGCGGGACTACTTCTACTTTTTGGAATCAAAGGTTATGTTAACTAACAATGGCACCAGCAAGTCTGTCTTCAATGTACAAACAAACAATGTTAGACACAATAGACATGATGTGAAACTTCTATAAAAGATATAGTACGTGTCGTGCAATACTGTACGTTATAGCCAGTACAAGCCCATGGATTGACGATTGGCATAATCGGCCAAAACGGTGTTTATGTGAATGTCAACTTCAACATATTTTCTTTTTCTCGGTGGGGGTAGTAAAGCAGTCTGATGTTGAGAAATAAACATGTGTAACATAGCACGTCTAAATGTCCACATATCTGCATGGCATTGTCCCAAGCTAGTAGCAAAGGAATTGTGCCAGGCTCTTAAGTGTCAACCGTCGCTGCAGCTTCGATGCTGGGGCCATCCTTCAAGGCTACATTTTTAAACATTTCCTCGAATAATAAAATCTACAGTATACAATACATGTATTCCTATGGTATAGGACCATTTCCATGCAAATGTATGCCATAAAATTGGTCATTCAAAATGATGCTGCAGCTTATCGTTGCAAAGCAAGTATAGAGCTACTTATACTGAAACTCCGTTTAAAGTTTAGTCTGACATCTCCTCTAGCGCAATTACAAAAATTTAACTCTAATTGTGAATACAAAATGTTTACGACTCTTTATCGGGGATGACACGAGGAGCATGTTGAAATACCGATGATGCATCGAACTGAGCTGATTTTATCACCCTTCTCCAGATCCTTCAGCTAGTCTTCGTCTCAATACTGAAACAAGCCTTTCAAGTCTAAAGAAAAAACCAAGCAGGCGATAATTTACTCAGAAATAGATTGAAAAAGTTGATCACCTACCAGTGACAGAAAAATCAACTTTCCTTGGAGGATGAGCTCACTCAAATCCTTGAACACTTGAATGAATGATTCAATGAATAAATGAATGAATCAATGAACTAATCAATCAATCAATCAATCAATCAATCAACCAATTCATTTATTCCCATTTAACACTAAACAATACATAACAAGCCGCGCAGATCCCCTTCCTAGGTTTTCAAAGATGGTAAAACAGTCTTTAACTTACGTAACGTCAAAACAGGGGTACAAGGTGCATTAGAATTCCTTCATGCTCTGCAAGAGTCCCTCGTCACATTCTCCGGTATTGTAAGAAAATTGACTTCTTAGATACTGCTGTTGCATCACCTTGCTCTCCTTCTTTTTCCTCTTCCTCTGTCACTCCGTCTCTACAAAATAGTTCTGCATTCTAATCCCGGAATTTTTAGTCCATTACTACCACTACTATCACTCCTCCTACTACAACAACAACAACAACAACTACTACTACTACTACTACTACTACTACTACTACTACTACTACTACTACTACAACTACTACTACTACTACAACTACTACTACAACTACTACTACTACAACTACTACTACTATTACTACTACTACTACTACTACTACTACTACAACTAC
>RDPX01000225.1:646998-674319 GCA_003991215.1 Morbakka virulenta
TCTCTCTCTCTCTCTCTCTCTCTTGCTATATATATATATATATATATATATATATATCTGTGTGTGTGTGTGTGTGTTTGTGTAATTTTGTGTATTCGTATCAAAAAGTGGTCAATGCATATAGCAGAGGAATATACATAAGGTAAAAAGGTAAAACACGAAAAATAAGAACTATGATTGCAACTAATAGTTTCGCGATATTTATATATATATGTATATATACACATATATATATACACACATATATATATATATATATTCGACACAGGAAATATGCCAAACCAACACTAACAAACTCCTTCAGCTAATAACAATAATATTTGACACAGGAAATGACTAAAGAAAGTATGCCAACATTTACTTGAGTAAATCAAATTTGATTTACTCAAGTAAATGTTGGCATACTTTCTTTAGTCATTTCCTGTGTCAAATATATATATATACAATAAAAATAAAAGATATGACTGCAAAATTAATTTGGTTAAGAACGAGCGCTTATAGTTCAAGTGATTGAGTATGTGGCAATGATAGCTAAAGATACTGTTTCAAGTCCAGTTTCTACAATCAATTCTTCTCAAACCCTGCATACAAATGTTCTTTGCAATTATCAGTTTGAGAAAAATCCTATTCGTTGCTATCTTCTAAATTTGACGTTCTAATCATACGGAAAAAAAGATGACGACATAGACAACCCGACTTTTCATACTATCTTTTCAAACAACATATAAAAGATCCATTCATTGGCATATTGTTTGGCTATCCAAAATATTGCTTACCTCCTCTCTAGCCTGATCCCTATCCCGTTGTAATGTTTCATTTTGCTCCATTAACTTTTTCTTATTCAAATTATGCACTTGTTCCACTCTGTCAACTATAGCTGTACCATGTTTTTCTATCAGTCTTCCTTGACTTGTTGTTGCTACCCTCTTCAGAATATCATTGACGCTCTGTAAAGATAAAGTGTGTTTATTGTGAACAAGATTTATCTCAAAATAAAAAGCAGATAAAATCCTGAATCAGAATCCCTTTACGTAACACATACAACTGGTAACACAATTCAGTAACGTTATTGCACACTTGCTTTATCAAATCTCCATTATTGAGATGTCATTTCAGCTTACTTTTACTTTCCGCTTACATCAATGAATTGCCTTCCTATCAAATATACAGATATAAGGTACTGAATGAATGAATGGCGCGAGACAATCAACTGTGACACAACAAGTAGCAGTTCCAAACGTACGAGGGATGGTAGTAGTAGTACAAGTAAAATCTTTGTTGGTGCCAAAGAAGCACTATCCAGCGAGCGTGTCAGTAGTATTAGTAATAATAATAATAATAATAATAATAATAATAATAATAATAATAGTAGTAGTAGTAGTAGTAGTAGTAGTAGTAGTAGTAATAGTAGAAGTAGTAATAGTAGTAGAAGAAGTATTAATGGTAGAAGTAGCAGTAGTGATAGTAGCAATAGTAGTAGTAGTAATAGTAGTAGAAGAAGTATTAATGGTAGAAGTAGCAGTAGTGATAGTAGCAATAGTAGTAGTAGTAATAGTAACAGTAATAATAGTAGAAGTAGTAGTAGTAGTAGTAGTAATAGTAGTAGTAGTAGTAGTAGTAGTATCAGTAGTAGTAGTAGTAGTAGTAGTAGTATCAGTAGGAGTAGTAGTAGTAGTAGTAGTAGTATTAGTAGTAGTAATAGTAGTAGTAGTAGTAGTAGTAGTAGTAGTAGTAGTAGTAGTAGTAGTAGTAGTAGTAGTAGTAGTACAGTGGAAACTGTCATATGTGACACTTCGTCGTACTTTGGAAAAAAGGTCACGTATGACAGGGAATCCCTTAATACAGAATGTATTATGGGATTCCCATAATAAATTCTGTATGAAAATCACTGTATGACTTTCATACAGGGTTTATACAAAAACACTAAGGGGTGGGAGTACAATACATGTATACTATGTCAAATAAGAATATCAACACTGAAACAAGCTTAATAAAACATATGTTCTATAAGTTAAGCTTAAAATGAATACATATTAACCATAGGAGTGAGCTTTTGATGAACACAAATTCAATGTTGAAATTGGCTGTTTTCACTTACGCTTAAAACAAGCCATACGTTTACATAAAATGCATCAGTGTCGAGTACACCATGCTCATAACAGTGAAGTTCACATAAATCGACTCAAATCTATGTAGCACAAACATTGCAAGATGCAGTACATAATGTAGCATTAACATTTGCAAGAAATGTTTTTGAAGTATCATTACCATTATTATCTGTACAGCATGCCAAGAGGACAACACAAATCATGTCGTATAGAATAAGAAACATTTGTTTCCTTCTGCTTGTTTGCGTGTAACGCTGAAAAAAATTATCATTAAGCTGTGGGCGTAGCTGTAACACAGACGAATGTCTACCTTTCAGAGCAAAACACTTCTACTGATATAACATTTCGGCTGCCTGGGTATGTTTTGGTGTTTCAACAAAAGAGGAAGTCGGGCTACCTGTGTCATCACCTAATTCACGGTCACATCCATCTTTATTCAAAGTGTGCAGAATCTCTTTTGCTGGTTTTCCTCCTTCCTTTTTTTCTATCTATCTGGTACGTTAATACTTGCTCATTGATCCTAACTATATATTTAAATGAGCGGTTAAACAGTGCTATTACAGCAAGGGTAATGTTATCGTTCTCATCTTCATCGACACTGGAAATATCACTGCTTTCGGTACACTTCTGAATCGTTACCTCTTCAACTTTTTTCCATGAGTTGCTGAGCCTGAAAATGGCATTCAAGATGTTTAGTTGATTCAGCAGGTCAAGCCCAAAGACAGTGGATTCCTTATCCGTCTCTTTCACCGTATGATTCATTTGACGCCACCGAAATTTCACTTTTTTTAAAAAATAATCCCCTGGTCTATTAGCTGTATGTGTGAAGTTGAGTTGGGTGGAAGAAACGGCACCTTAAGGTTACCTAAGTGTAGCTTTGGATGTGAAGGGGCATTGTTTACAAACAGAAGAACATTCTGGTCCTCACTTTATAAGCACTGCTCTTCATCCATGCCTTCGATTTGCAATAGTAGTAGCAATAAATTCTTTCTTTTGATGCTTTTGAACCATCGCAGTTCTCTACTTCTGCCTACCCCCAGAGGTTTGAATTTTTCTCCTGTCGCACTAGCACAGAAAAATATGGTAATCCTCCCTTTTTATTTTTTTCGACCAGCACAATCATCACCTTGAAAATGAAATGTTGGACAAGATGTGGCTTTATTGAAAAACTCAGTTTTATCCATATTCAGGATACCTTTTTCTTCATATCCTTTACAAAGTCCTGCTATTTTCAGTTACCAGTCCTTAACATCTTTGATTTTCACATCACCCCGTTCACCACTCATTGTCCCGAACACCAAATTATTCCGCTGCTTAATACTCTCCAGCCAGCCTTTTGATCCCTTAAAACCGGTGTTGCCGGGGCCTTTAGCAAAAGAAGGCGCTTTTGACTGAATCAAAGGTCATGTTGCATTGAGCCCATTCGAGATAGCCCCTCTCACCCATTTCAAAGTTAGTTAGTTGATATTTTCGTTGCCTATCGTATAACATCGCCAGTTCAGAACTTCCTGGAACATTGTTCTTATAGTCTGTCAACAGTTCCTGTTTTCGTTTACGTAAGCAATGAATCTGAGTTTTACCAACATCCAATTTACCGGACATTTGATATGCTGGTACTCCATTACTCAATTTCTTGATGACTTGAATTTTTTCTTAAGTGTTAAAATGGGTTCGATTTCCTTTTGCTGACATTTTGCCAAACGTCAGTTTCAAGAGCTCTTCGTGTGTGTAGGGTTGCTGTGACTAAGACAAAATAAATATATAAACAAGCTGGAACTTTCGTGATTCAAGTAAGCTCCATTTACTTTCTTTATCACAAATTATTGCAAACCATATTTGCTTAAATTTCTCTCATTAATCAACTATTTTCTGCTAGCGTCATCTTTATGAAAGAATTGAGAACAGCAACTTTCTTCAGTTGGTAATGTCTACAGCCAAGACAAGATTAAGTCCCCTAAGGAAGCCGTTTTCGTCACCTACCTATAAACAGGGGTGGAACGTTGGTTAATTGACTTGTTATGTCTGAACAATCTCGAGAGATTTTCAAAATGAATTGGTCATTTAAAACAGGCCATTGCATGATTTGGGCCGAGAAAAGTAAGGTCGCGTGTTGGATGTGGCGTACCATAGGGGAGTCGTTTAACTGAGCCCTATGGCGTAGCAACTTTCTCTCGGAGGAATAGAACAAGAGTCGCTTGATCCTGGGGGCCACTTAGACTTTCTTGACTGTAGTAGTAGTAGTAGTAGTAGTAGTAGTAGTAGTAGTAGTAGTAGTAGTAGTAGTAGTAGTAGTAGTAGTAGTAGTAGTAGTAGTAGTCGCAGCAGCAACAGCAGTAGTAGTAGAAATAGCAGAAGAAATAGTATTAGCAGTAGTAATAATAGAAGTGGTCGTAACGACAGCAGTGTTGGAAATAGCAGTGGTGGCGCGTGATATGACGGGGATGGTAAAATTAAATAATATTAAGAAAGAAAAAAAGTTATTTTTAATGATACCTATACTCGCTTACCAATTCATCATAATTGGTTTCAAGATCAAGCTCCTCGTCAAATATTGTATTTGAATCTACACCTGAATCAAACCTAAATGAGATAAAGGTAAATTATCAATATCACATGCTTACGTTTGCCATTTCAACAATGAAGTAGTAATGTCAAGTTCTACGCATCTATCCTGTGTAATTAAGCTACAGTATATATAGACTTGAAAAATTCTACAGTAATTCGTTGTACAAGCCTCTGGAAGATTATGCCAAAGAATCCATTGTGTGGCTGAAGCTTGTTTGAGGAAGCAACAAAATGACGATACATTTATACATAAGTTTAATCAGGTAGTCACACTCCACCATACTATTTGGTTTCAATAAATACTAAACTTCTATATTATTTGCTTCATAATCACTAATCCATATCAAGAAGCATTTTTAGAGGTGCAGCAGTGACAATAGAGTTGGTCTGATTAACCACATCTATTAGTTGTCTTGATCGGATACCAGTGTCATATTTCGTCAGGGTAAACGCTGTGTGTCGCTTTTTCCTTACTCATTCATTCTCGTTGCGGCTGGGTCAATTACAGTCATTTCGACAAGTGATGATCCCGAATGGGATGGGCTGCTGGTTTTTACCATACTTCTTTCGCAGAATTTTCCTCATTTCATTTTCAGAATAACCTTTTTTAATAGTGCGGGTTTACAAAAGGTAAGGCTTATCAGATCGACTAAGGATTATTTATTTATTAATTAATTAATTTATTTATTTGTCTAAGGAGTCAATAAAATGTCAAGATGATATTTATTAGCAGTGTGTCTTTGGTAATCAATAAAATCCCATTATTCTCAGTATGGTCATTTAAATCTAAGTAGTCTACAGCAACAACTGTTTCCAGAGATATTCTTGACAAGTAAATAACCTTGTTTGTAACGACTGTTTTACGTGACAATTCATTTTGGGCAGCCATGCTCATCTCTCAACACTCTCAAGTAGAAGTGTGTGAGTTCTTTAGAAAGAACTGTTGAAAAAAAATTAAAACCAAAACATAAAGAAAAAAATAAAAATATATCGTAATTATTGAAAACTGAAGCTAAATGACAAAAATGCAAAACTAGGTTAATTATGAAAATAATAAGTGAGTACTAAAGAACTTTATTTTCTTAAAACAAAAATAATAGAAGCAACTGTGGGCTTTAAACAAAGCATAAAGCATGAATTCTTATTTATTGTTATTGTTAATGCATATCACAACAACTTCATTTACTTGTTGTTGTCTGAATAAAAGGACAGGCCATGAAAACAATGTATTTAAACATGGCGTAAGCACGTAAGATCGGAGCAAGATCTGACCATGAGTAGTTGGAAACTATGAAGTTCATTTTCCAGCTACTTCTCAGTTGTTTACCACTGATTCATTCACTGGATGTCCCTTTATTGAATATTCATTTTCCGATTGCAATTCTTTTGATCGAGAGAAATAATTGAAAAATTCTTTTGGATGAGTAAATCTTGCTTGGTGTGTTTCACCAAAAGAGCTGACATGGAATCGGGTACTTCTGTGCGACAACTCAATATGAACTGAAAAGCTGGGGGGTCGCTGTAATTTCTTACTCTTTTCTAGTCATACTGGGTTTCGCCTGGGGATAATAATAAATACTATCCCTGATTATATTTCATGTTAATACTCCAGGGTTTCCCTCACCACTGGAAAGAAAATTGACCAGCAAAAACACTAAACAACAGAAAAGATATGTGATTTTTTACCTCGTTTTTCGGTCACCCTAATAAAAAACTTTTTAAGCTTTCAACTAAATTTCCCCAAGGGAACCCTTTACTCCCCGGGGATGGTCCACCGGAAAATCGTTGCATACAGCAGCATGACAAGTAAAAACTTTTTATAAATAAATTACTTGCTGGACTTTTCAGTCTAACATGCACCTACAATAATAATGAAACATTAAATAATACAAACCAATACCGATATCCACATCTAATGAAATTTTGTTTTTAAAAGTGTTTCTGTTTCTTTAAAAATGCTAGTCACACCTGAATGCCTATCTTCACACAGATATCAGTTGTATTTCATACAATGTGAAATTCAATCATTGGAGGCTCTGGGTTCATCTCAATTCTTCACGAAAGAATAAACAGCCAACCTTTCCATCAATGCATATACCCAACTTTATCAACTCCATTAAAAATACGTTGTTAGTTATTATTGTACACGCAAAAAAGCAGTTTTTAAACAACTCCTTAATGTGACCAACTTGAAACTGGAGTAACTTTGCGATCCCTAATAAACTCCTATTAAACTCCCTACTGCTACTGCTACTCCTCCTGCTGCTGGTGCTAGTACTACTACTACTACTACTACTACTACTACTACTACTACTTTTACTACTACTACTGATACTACTACTACTACTACTAGTACTACCATTACTACTTCTATTACTACGACTACTACTACTACTACTACTACTACTACTCTACTACTATTACTACGACTACTACTGCTGCTGCTGCTACTACTACTACTACTACTACTACTACTACTACTACTACTGCTACTACTACTACTACTACTAATAATAATAATAATAATAATAATAAATAATAAAAATAATAATAACTAACAATTAACAATAAAGAATCTCGTGAAAAGAGCTTGGATATCAATGAGATAAACAACCGAAAGCATTGGTAAAAAGGTCACAAATAGACAATAGAGGAAAAAACACTCACAAAACTGACTAGAAATAACGGAATGACTAAAAGAAAAACGAGAAAAATCAACAAAAGTACATAGAGAAAATTTGAAAACTGAGGGAAACAGTTTAGACAAAATAAGCAATTTGCAAGGTATACCAAGAGATTTTACAAAGAGTTAGGAAAAACATGTTAAGGTTAATTCGCAGCCAACAGCTGATTACACACAAACGCTTTGGAGACTACTCTGGGAGAATGGCAAACATCACAATGAAGTAACTGAGTGGATAAGAAAACAGAAAGAATTTCCAAGAACAAGAATGGGAAGCCATAGAGAAAGAAGAACATCTGTAACAAAGGAAAAGAATAACTGGGAATCACCTGGCCGAGATAAGCTACCAAATTTCTGGCTAAAAAACTTATAATACTCACAAGAAGCTTCAGTCTGTCCCTACTCAACTATGCTACAGAAATCAGAAGAAAGTCCTCAGTGGTTAAGAGATGGAGTAACATACTCCTTAAGACAGAGGAAACGACAAAACCAAAGAATGACAGACCAACTTCGTGCTTACCTACCTTATACAAGACCTTAACGTCAATTATTGCAGATAGAACTTAACAAGCATCTGGATAAAAATTTTCTTTCTGGATTGAATATAACTTCTTGTCGGTCGTTTTCATGTTTGTATACTAGTTTCAACAGCTTGTCTTTTGTTTTCTTTCAGGTACATTCCTAAACCTGTAGTGCTTGTTTTGTAAGTACATACTAATTGAATCAGCTCGCTTCCTCCTTCCTTTCTTGCTAGGTATACCTTTTCTACACTTCCTTTAGGATGATTCATTCTGTGCATTGTCATTATCTTTCTAGTCTTGGCATCCATTTTTCCTGATATATTTCACTAGTCAGTTCATTACATTGAAACCATATGTTGTCACAGGGATTGCCAAAGGGTTAATGGCAGTGATTTTATTGGATGAATTCAGCTCACTTTTCAGGATGATCTTAATTCTTCGATAGCATTCTTTACGGACCTTTTCTATCATTGTTGCGTGTTTGATATCATAGTCTTCCTCTATGCCTAAATATTTATATATGCCTTCTTAATCGAGTTCTTGAATATTCGTTGTAGCATCCAGCTTTACGCTTGATGAATTTGTCAGTATTCTTTATTACGCATGCAGATAATGTAATGTGATGTTCTTATACCTACATTTTTTATTCTGTTCATTACAAAATACAAGTTTTCATTACTTTGGACACAGTTTTTACTTTAGTTATGACAAAGCCATCAATACCTGTTCTATCAATTACACCGTGGTTGAAATAAACACAAATAAACCTTGTGCAGTACTGATTGTTCAACAAGTTACTGTTTAGATTGTTCCATTTTAGGATCAAAATTTGTCTCAATGTTTGTTTCAAAGCAACAACACCAACAAAAACAACAACAACAACAACAAAAATGGCAACAATAATAATAAATTATATAATAAGAAATATCATGAAAATAAAGAACCAAATTAACATACCCATTCTCAGATTCGTACTTCTTAAGTCTTGCAAGAAACTCATCTCTTTCCTCATTAGCAAGTTTAAGTCTTGCCATCACTGCAGCATCTCTTTCTTTTTGTGCTGCATAAATTCTATCCACAAGTGCTGCGAAATAACACAGAGCAGGGACAAGAAAGTTACCAAAAAACTTCAAACTCATTCAAGACTAGTAAAAAAGTCCAACACAAAATCTATTCCACTTCATAAATATTCAAAACGAGTGCAGCTTACGGTGTATGATTCAAAGTAGTCGATATAATAGAGATGGTAGTGAAGTATCCAAACAAAGGTGTCATATCTACCATCTACTATTTCACAACCTAATAAAAATATACCATCAAGTGCCACATGCCAAACCTCTATACTATAAATTTGTGTAAAAATGAAAAAAAACCAAACCGCAAACAAAAACAATGTCCAGTTCAGTGTTTTTCACTTTTCTACAATTTCAAATCCTCTCTATCTATATCATATTATTTTCACAATGTTCTTGCCTCCATGTACGTTGAAGTCAGTTGATCTGACCTTTGATGGCAAGTCATCATTCTGTAGGAGGCTTAGTGCTATATGCATGGTTGGGATGTGATGTTCAATGACAGGGATTTGGGAAAAGAACTGTGCATTTAAACAAAATATATTTTTGTTTTAACATCATTTTTCCCCAGTAGTTGGAGCTCAGACGGTTCCCTTTTGAGGAACTTTGATTTGGCAATGAGGAATTTCTTGGCTGGATGCCCTTATTGACATCAACCAATGGCTCTTTCATATGCAACGTTCTAAATTCTATTTGTCCGCCCGGGGAATCAAAACTGGAATCACTTAGTTATGGTGCAACTGCAGTAACCATTAAGCCACAGCTTCTCATCATCATCATCATATTCGGTTTAACGTCCGTTTTACATGCTAGCATGTGTTGGACGATTTCTTGAAATTGACTTCCAAGTTATCCTATCCTTCACCAGGTCTCTGCTGACACCTTTTTCTTTCAGATCCATCCTTATCACTTCCTCACATGTTTTCTTTGGTCTTCCTCTGCCAGTGGTTCCTGTCACCTTGATTGTTTTGCATCTTCTTGCCCAAGCATTCTTGTCCATTCTCTCCACATGACCAAACCAACAAAGCCTATTCTGCATACAGCTGCCAATACCGTCCAGATTCAATCTCCTTCTGAGTTCATTAGAACTGAGCCTGTTCTTTAGACTTACGTTGCACATCCATCTTATCATTCTTATGTCATTCCGCTCCATGCAGCTGACATCTTCAGCTTTCACTGGCCAAGTTTCACTGCCATACATCATTGTGCTACGTACACATGCCTGGTAGACTCTACCTTTGGTAGGTAATGGCAGAGCTCTGCTGGTTAACAATGGCATCAGCTCCCTGAACTTACTCCATCCACTGTTAACCCTTGCTGTAACACTTGCACCAGCTCCCCCCTCGGCTCCAAGGGTGTCACCAAGGTAGCAAAACTTCTGGACAACTTCAATTTTCTCACCCTCCAAATGCACTTTATGTAGGTCTAAGTCACAGGTTGCCTCTCCTTCTATGCACCTCTTGCAGCTAAAACGGTTAGTTTCTGTCAGTTTGCCCTTTATTCCACTGCACCGTTTATGTACCCAGTGCTTGCAAGTACCACAATAGATTGAGTTGCTCCCAACTCCCTTCCCACAGACTGAACAGGGAAACTTTCCTTTCTCCAATGGCTTTCCTAAATTGCAACCACTGACCATCACTTTTGTCTTGCCCATGTTCACTCTCAAACCTTTACCTTCCAAACCCTTCTTCCAAGTCTCTAACTTAGCAAGTAGACCATCCAATGTCTCACAGGAGAGAACCAGGTCATCTGCATATAGCAATTCCTCTGGGCAACCCTTTCGAAACTCTCTTGACAGTGCTTCCAAAACACAAATAAAAAGCAGTGGACTTATTACAGATCCCTGATGAACTCCAACACCCACACCAAAACTCTCAGTATAGGAACTGTTGACCCTTACCCGACTTTTAGCATTTCTGTACATTGCCTGAACAACCTTAATCAGCCATTCACTTACTCCTAGTTTCCGTAAAGCCCACCAAACAACTTCTCTTGGCACTCTGTCAAAGGCTTTTTCCAAATCCACAAAGGCAAAGTACAGCTTCTTGTTTTTCCCAAGGTACTTCTCTTGCATTTGTCTAAGGATAAAAATGGCATCAATAGTTCCTCGTCCAGGCATAAAACCAAATTGCATGTCATCAATGTTTATTTCAATTCTAATTTGTTTTTCCATAACTCTTTCAACAACTTTCAGGACTTGGTCCATTAACTTTAATCCTCTGTAATTATCTCTTTCTAGAGCTTCTCCTTTTCCTTTGTAACAATTGATAATTGTACTTATTTCCCAGTCCTCAGGAATGACACCATCTCTTATGATCTGATTTGTTAGATCAGTGATCATCTCTATACTTCTTTCACCTGCAGCTTTGACCATCTCTGCCACAATTCCTGAAGGACCAGCTGCTTTGCCTTTCTTCATTTTCTTTACAGCTTCCCTCACCATTTCTTTCTCAATGAAAATGGCTGGTCCAGATACTGTTTCTACCTCTCCAAGATTTTCTCTATCCCAAGAAAACTCTGTGTTCAACAATCTCTCATAATAGCACTTCCAGGCATTCTTCTTTTCAAGTTCACTTGTTGCAAGTTCTCCATCATCATTCCTGATACACTTTTCTCCAATGATATCCTGATTAGTCTTGATCATCTGCTTAGCTATCTTGAATACTTCATTCTTCTGGTCATCTCTACGCATTATGTCTGGAAACCTTCTTTTCTCGGCATCCATCTTTGCTTTGTAGATTGCTTGCCTAGCTACTCTCTTGGCCTCCAGATACCTTTCTTTGTTAACTAACCCCTTTTTCCATTGACTCCACAGCCTTCTCTTCTCTTTCACATAATTTTCAACAGAAGTATTCCACCACCATGTCACTCTATGACGTGGAGGCCCTTTTGTCCAGCCACAGACTTGGTCTGTGGCTTTCAAAAGTGTATCCTTGATCTTCTCCCATTGCTCGTCTACACTTTGTAGGTCTTTTCCTGGACTAGCACCCACAATTGCATTCACTTGATCTTCAAAGGCCTGCTTTACTTGTCCATCATTTAGTCTCCACACCTTTCTCCTTGGGATATACTTTCTTTTCACTTTATGTACTTTCTTAATCCTGAAGTCACAAATTACTGGCTTATGCTGGGTCACAAATTCTTCACCAGGTATCACTTTTACATCTTGCAAATACTTCCTGTCTTTTGTCTTTACCAAAATGTAGTCCACTTGAGTCATAGCTGTCCCAGACTCATAGGTTACCAGATGGCTATCCCTTTTCTTAAAAATAGTATTCGCCACCAACATGTCCATGGCAAGTCCAAACTCTAGAATTCTTTCACCCTCCTTATTTCGGTCACCATATCCATTTCCTCCATGGACTCCCTCAAACCCAGATCCTGTTCTTCCAACATGGCCATTTAGATCACCTGCAATAGCAACAATTTCTTTCTCTGCCAGCTTACCAGTGACTGCAATGAGACTGTCATAGAATTCATCCTTGACTTCTTCACTTAAGCCACATTGTGGTGCATACACTGATATTGCTGTGAAGATTGTCTCACCTATCATCAGTTTAATCAGCATAATTCAATCATTTATGCGTTTGACATCAATCACCTTGTCTATCCATTTCTCTGCAACAAAAATACCTACACCACCTGTGCCTTTTCCATTACCAATCCAAAACAGCTTGTATGTTGCCTTTTTCCCTTCTATCATTCTTACAGATTTCCCTCTCCATCGTGTTTCTTGGATGCAGCACAAATCAATGTGTCTTCGCTCCAGAAACTCTGCTACTTCACCAGATCTACCTCTCAAACTTCCCACATTCAGACTACAGAGTCTGAAGCTTGTCATCATTTCCTTCGGATTAATGGTAAATTAAATTTGGAGGGGAAATTCACAAAAAAACAATGACAAAATGGATTTATGAATCCATTAAATGGTTTCTCCAATTTTCTGGAATACCAAAAAAGACTAGGGACTAAAGCAAATAACAGAATTTGTAAACCATTTCAATATGGCACTTCAGTGTACAAAGTTTGACTTATATGTCACACCCAACAACTGACTTTACTTTTAAAATATGTCCTATATTTAAATATGCCATGCATGCAGCTAGCCAGGCATCTGGAGGGAAGCTTACCATCATGGAGGATGCTTCCAGACCTGCACAATAATCAAAAAGAACCGATTGTATGTATGTATGTCCCATACAGCCAGAAGAATGTGGAAGCAAGAAAAGTATGAGAAAACACACTGGTATATTGTGAGGCAGAATTTTGAAATATATCCATTCTTACAAAAAAAGGATTTCCATTGTGTTATTCAAATGTTAAAAGACCATTCAGCATTTTCTGCCTTTTTTTGCCTGACAAAATATCAAGCATGTCACACATACTGATAGTCATGAGTTTGCAAATTGTAGTCAACCATTGCATCAGAAAGGGTTGATTGATTGGATGGATTCAAAAAGAGAAGAGCTACTAAAACAAGGAGCAAATAGTTATTTGTCCACAAGAAGAAAAAGAAAGCTTGGTGATTAAGCAAGAAATGGGTCAAAGAAGCAAATATATATTAAAAAAGTTGAAGTTATAGGGTTTGTAGATTCAGGATTCAGATTTGTCTGATGAGGATAATGAATAGAATTGAACTCTTTCACTTTTCGTTTAATATTTATTCATTGCTTGTTTAATCATTTCAAAAATATTGTTTGCAGAAAACATTATTCATGCTTTTTTACATCTTAAAAATGTCAAAAATGTTATGTTTACTATGGTATGGTACTGCACACCTGAAAAACCCAAGGTGTGGAAACTGCCACACATGGTCATATTTCATATAAGTAGGAATGCAATAAGCAACAAAGCGTAAAAAATAGAGTTCTTCATACAGTACAATGATAATGACTATGATGATGAGGAGGATTAGTAAAAATATTTGATGCAATAAAAAATGGAGGTGACTGTAATAAAATCGACTCAGAAGTATGCCTGAACAAAAGGCTTTATTAAACACAAAATCAGCATAGATGTTAATACATATATATACCTAAAGGAATAAAAGAATGAAACATATTAAAGGTCTGTTCAATTAATAATAAACACAACAATTTCATGACATTCTCCCTCAGTTAGGAGTTCCTTGGGTTTTTTTTCAAAGTTAATCATCTTCAAACCCATACTTTTGTGGTTTTCGCTTAATACGCAATGACCAACGTACACTATCTGTTGGTGATGGTTGTTCAGATTTCAAATCATCTACTGGACATTGGTTTGTGTTGTTTACGGTTTCTTCAGTCGTTTTGTCAGGAACATTATTCTCACTTACAGTCACTTCACTTTGTGTCGCCTCTGGATCCAAGGTTCCATTTGATCTGTTCAGGTGGGTTTCTTCTGTGTCCCTTGGACAAGGTGCAAGGTCAGAAAGTGATACTGTGGACTCCCGACCATCCTTGTGACGAACATGAGCATAAGTTGGATTGACATGGGTCAACTCGACTGATTCAACTAAATTTTCATGTTTACTGGAACGTACGAATTTACGAAGGTAAACAGGTCCTGGAGATAACCAAGAAGGAAGTGAGGTGCCGTTACTGGATTTTCGTTGGAAGTTGAAGAATCGCTCATGTGGGGTGGTGTTGGTAGCAGTTGACAGCAACGAACGGATAGAATGTAGGACATCCGGTAATACCTTCTCCCATTGGGTGACAGGTAACTGATTGGATGCTAACGCCAGTCGAACAGCGTTCCAAATGATTCCATTATATCGTTCCACTTGGCCATTGCCGATGGGATGATATGGTGTACTGTGACTGGTAGCCACTCCTCTGCTGGTAAGGTAGCTGCAAAGATCTTCTGACATAAAGGATTTTCCCCTGTCTGAGTGTGTGTAGCCTGGCATGCCACATAGGGAAAATAGTGAGTCTAAGGACTTGATGACGGTAGGTGTAGAAATGTCGGGGCAAGGTATTGCAAAAGGGAACCGTGAGTACTCATCAATGACAGTTAGCATAAACTTGTTGCGTGAGGTGGATGGTAGAGGACCTTTAAAATCCAGACTCAATCGTTCCATCGGTTTGGTTGCTTTTATAAGAGTAGCATTAGGGCGTTTGAAAAATTGTGGTTTCAGCTCTGCACAAATCTTACAGTTTGCACAGGTACGTTTAACATCTTCTGTTGAGAATGGCAAATTCTTTGATTTGACAAAATGCAATAGACGGGTAACACCGGGATGACAGAGTTGTGCATGAATGTCATCTAGATTACTGGATATTGCGAGGCAGTGAGCCCGTGTAAAGGAGTCTGCGACAACATTGCTCTTTCCTTCACGGTATTTGATACTGTATGAAAACTCAGCAAGCTCCATACGCCAAGTTTGAATTTTACTGTTCTTTATCTTAGTACGCTTTCGATTGTCAAACATGTATGAAACGGAGCGTTGGTCAGTTATCAAGGTAAATCGTTGTCGTGATAGTAAATGGTTCCACTTTCGGACAGCTTCAATGATTGACAGTGCTTCCTTTTCAACAGCTGGGTACCATCGTTCGCTCTTTGATAGTGTTTTTGACATGAACGCTACAGGTCGACCGTTTTGGTTTAGTGAAGCAGATATAGCCACATCAGAAGCATCACACTCCACAACAAAAGGTGCATCTTCATCTATTGGTGCTAGAACAACCTCTGCAAGCTCCATTTTGATGGTGTTGAAGGATTTAAGTGCAAGCTCGCTCAGTGGGAAGGTTTCAGCTTCAGCTAATGGTCTGATCTTGTCTGAAAACTGAGGTATCCATTTGGCATAATATGCAAACATTCCCAGTGTCCTTCGAAGGGAGCCAGCATTGGATGGTGGTGGAAAATCTAATAATGGCTGTAATCTTTCAGGATCTGGCTTGATACTTTTATGGCTGATACGGTACCCAAGGATATCAATTACGGAAGAACATTGCACAGTTTTAGAGTTGTTCAAAGTTACATTTCGTTTGGCAATCATTTCTCGAAAAGCAGTGTCATTTTTCTGGAGATCAGCTTCATCTACTCCACCAATGGTAACGTTGTCGAGGTAAGGGTAAGTGTCATTCAAACCTTCCTCTTTTACTAAATCATCCATTGTCCTTTGAAAACACGGAACACCATTTGTTACTCCAAATGGGACAACGACAAACTCGTACAAATCACCGAGACATTCAAATGCTGTGTATTTCCTTTCGGATTCTTGTAATGGAATCTGGTGGTAGGCACTTTTGAGATCGTAGGTAGAGAAGTACTTGTACTCGGAAAGTTTGTTGACCATTTCATCAATCCGAGGTAGTGGATACGCATCAAGTTCGGTGTACAGATTGATTGTTTGCGAATAGTCTATACATAGTCTCTTACGATGTCTATTAAATTCATCTTTTGCAACTAACACTTGAGCTCTCCAAGAAGAATCACTCCTCTGAATTTTTCCTGCTTTAAGGAGTGCTTGAAGTTCCTCTTCAATAAAAGCTCGATCATCTTTATTGAAGGATCTCGACTTTGTTGTGATCGGTTTGATATCGTCTGGAAGACTTTTGAAGAGTGAAGGGGGTTTAACGTCAGCAAATTTGGTGCAGGTATTTGACTCAGACATTGCAGATATGTTGGTTTGGGTTGGTGGTGTAACTATCAAGTCAGGTTTGGGGCCACCAAACTGGAAAGTTAAATTTTGATGTTGCTTCTGGAAATCATACCCCAAAATCATGTCGCTACATAGGTTCTGAAGAATGTCAACTTTAACGTTCTCATAGGTCTGGTCATTCAACGAAAGATTCAACTGACAGCTCCCAATAACTGTCGATTCCATTGAGGTGAGAGCAAGAAAAACAGTTTTGTTGGATGGGAGTTTTGGAATTTGAAGTTTGTTGAAAGCACCTTCGCTAATAAAACTGTCTGAACTGCAGGAATCAATCAATGCATCCAGGGTTTGGCCATTCACAACTACAGGTACCGATGCATGGCGGAGATTCAGTGGAGAAGCTGTCGAGACAGCACAAAGTGTTGGTGAATAAATGGCAGATAAGTTAGACTCCTTCTTTGTAGATTGGCAAACTTTTGAAAAATGTCCTACTTTTGAGCAGTTGTGGCAAGTAGAATCTCGGGCAGGGCATAAGGATCGGTTAGCGTGCATTGATCCACCACAAAAGTAGCACAATTTCTTGCGAGGATTGGTTGATTTGGTATTCGAACCCTTTCGTAAGGCTGCAAGGGATGGTACATCATCAGCGCTTTTTTGATCCACTGCTACAGCTGCTACAGTTAGGGGATTGTTTTGTTGCGAATAAGCTTCAGAGTTTTTCTGGGCAAGATCAAGGGTTCGTGCACGTTCATGTGCTTGATCAAGTGTCAATTTCTCATTTTCCAAAAGACGCTGTCTGATGTAGTTTGATGAAAGACCATTAATAAATGAGTCTCTTATCATTTCTGAACGATATACATCAGCTGTAACTGCTGTAAAGTTGCAATGTTTACTCAGCTTTTTCAATTCTTCAAGGTATTCATCAAGGGATTCACCTGGCTTTTGTTTTCTGGAAGCAAGTTGGTGTCGTGCAAAAATGGTATTCGGTGTTTTAACATATAATTTAGTTAAAGTCTCAACTACTTGGTCATAGGTAGTACACTCCTCAACATAATCAAAGACGTCTGCAGAAATGAAATTTATGATGGACCTGAATTTATCCGGGGCATCAGTTCCACATTCCGTGATGAAGTTATCAAAAGTTCTTTTCCAGTGATTCCATTCTTTTGCAGCTTTGGGTGAGTTTGGATCAACATCCAATCGTAAAGGCTTCAGGGCTTTGCTCATCTTTATTGTGTTTAATAAATTGTAATAAAATCGACTCAGAAGTATGCCTGAACAAAAGGCTTTATTAAACACAAAATCAGCATAGATGTTAATACATATATATACCTAAAGGAATAAAAGAATGAAACATATTAAAGGTCTGTTCAATTAATAATAAACACAACAATTTCATGACAGTGACAATTGGGATATTTAAGGTATTCAAAAACCTACCCTTTTTCACAAAATTGATTTACTATTGCAAGACAATTTCTTTATTAAAATTAAAGCATCAAAAGTATGCACAATGCTTCCATTAAGTATAACAGTTTGGTCCCAAAATTAGCCATTGAAATAAGCCACTGTTGAGAAACTATTCCTTCCTTTTCTTTTTTTTTCATTCAGAAGTGGTCAACCACATATTGAGGCACCTTTTCCACAAGGCATAATTAATTATTCATTAATATATTAAAAATCAGAGCTACTGATCATAAGTGCTTTCTCTCACCATTTAATTCATTAAAGATGAGTGATGTTGATAATGGATGCTCCTTTGTGGCATTTGTACTATGGCCTTCAGGGTGCATTCTCAATAGGCTTCCTTTCCTTTTCATGCCTAGCAGATACCATCAACATTAAGGTTTGGTGCTGTAAACACAGAATCTCTATAGTAAAGATACATAGTTTCAGACCTCAACACTTTTGCATTATGGCTTGTCTTTAGGGCAATGGGGGGAAATGGGTGTGGTTTAAAACAAGTAGTGACCAAACTTTTAAGAGTCCAGAAAAAACTTGGTGGTACATAAACAAAATTATGAATACCTTTTACAATTTGTCCTAGTTGCTTCTGATTACACAGAATTCAACTGCTCATTTTGATTTTTTTCTTTTAAAACTAATTGTTGTTCTACCTCTGACCCTATTAAAGACAGTTTACAAAATACTGAACCATAATATTCTGTTTCTGTATATATTTCAAAATGATAACACCATGGTAAGATGGATCTGTGGAACTAGGATCATTGATAAAGTTCCCATGACTGAATTGTGAGCTCGTCTTGGAATTCCATCCTTGGAAGTGGTTCTCAGGAGGGAGCGACTGAGATGGTTTGGCCACATTAAAAGAATGGACCTGGAGTTATGGCCAGGCAGAATGCTCACCTCTGACATTGAAGGGAAATTCTATGGTCGCCCCAAAAAGTAATCAAGAGTTCTGGGTTCGATTCCCCAAGCTGTCGAGGAGAATTTGGAACTTCACAAAGAAAGAAAAAAGCCATTGGTTGGCGTCAGGAAGGGCATCCAGCCAAGAAATTCCTCACTGCCAAATCAAAGTCCCTCTGAAGGCCACTGTCTGAGCCTCAATTGCTGGGGGGAAATGATGTTAAAACTAAAAAAAAACAACGTTGGATGGACAACATCAAATTCGACCTTGCCTCACTGAACATCAAGGAGGAACTGGCTGCTGATCGTGTTGCATGGAGAAGTGCCATCAACTCCACCACAGAAGAGACAAAAAGGTGTCAAACCCCAGATGCTGGGAAAAGAAGATGTAAAACCATGCAGTAAGTAAGTAAATATTTCATTTAGTAATTTATTTGGCAGAAATGATAAAAACAAAAAGTTCAAGAGACCAACAATGTAGCATATGAAAGGTACTTTTAAATTGACAAAAAACTAACCTGCCCCTCTTGCAGCAAGCCTTGCTTCCATTTCAACTTGAATTTCATCTTTTGAAAGTCTTGTGTGTTCTAATTCACCTTCTACACTGGCAAGTTTTTCCGTGAGCTAAGAAATTGAAAACATTATATAAATACAGTAGGGTTGATTACTGGTATCAAACCTTCCATTTTTGTTAAAATACTATTAGAATTAAAAGTAAATTAACCATATGAAATTTAAAATATTAATCAGATCATGTCTAAAAAATAAATAAGATAACCTGAAGCTTACACAGTTCAATGAGAAATTCAGATCTTTAAGTTTCTCAAACACAAATATTTAAACCTAAAATTCCAGAGATCATTCTCAAAAATTCTGTAAAATAGTAAAACCTAAGTAGCACATATTCTGCTCAAGCTCCACTGTCAACAAGACTTCAACTCCATGCCTTATCTGATGATTCTTGCATCACTTAGTAATAAAGTGATTTGTATCCATGTCATAGCAACTAACATAATTCTTTTTCAGCTTGAATAATACTTTTAAATTTTTGTCTGCTCTTTAATTTTCAGCCACAGTCAGCATGGCTAGCAAAAGAACTATCTTTATACATGAGAATAACTGCTGACCAATAAAGACCAAAGATGTCACCAATACTGAGGAAAAATGAGAAACATCTCAGAACATGCTCAAAACCCAATGGTCTTTTTTGTCAAAACTGGTGGGCCTAAAAAGATTTAGGAAGACAAAGTCAGTATCAGTGGCAAGTAAAAATTTTGAAGAACTGCACTAAAAGCAAGTACTGGTGATAAACATGTGGGGAGGGGTTAATTCAGAGAACTATGATGTATTCTTACTCATATGGGCTGGAATAATAATGGATATCCAAGTGTACACCTTGTGCTGGGGCTGGACAATGTAGGAGCATGGCCCCCAGGTAGTGGATGGGGGGTTGTATTGTATATGTGGACCAATGCAATCTAGGAGAAGGACACCCTGAAAGAAAACCCTGGTCCTCCAGGTCTGGGGGTTGGCAGAAGACTAATGACCTCATCCTGTGGAAAATGGTTAGTTACAGAAACTAAGGGCAAACTAAGGAGAACAAAACTGAGAGTAAAGATATTAAGAAGATGAGGAAACAGCAGAGGAGCACATTCATCAAAGTGGTAGAGGGAGTGTTTGTATTCAGAAAGAGGGAAAAAAGCAATAGGTCAGCAACAACAGTTAGAAATTAATAGGCAAGAGGAAAGGTATTAAGATTAAGATTGATTAAATGTGTTCAGAAAGGATTAAGAAAAGAATAAAGCCAGAATATAAGAAGAAGGGCAGGTGGAGAAGGGCAGTGTGTGGGAGAACAAGAGGAGATGGATGACCAAAAAAGCACAGAGGAAACAGAATGCAGAGAAAAAAGATGACAGAAAGAACTATAGAACATAGTGAAACAGCTGATAATAAAAAATACTAGACAAGTAACAGCAGTGAAAATAAAGTATGAAGAGCTGCTGAAAAACAAAGGGGCAAAGATGGCAAGATGAAATGAGCATTTTCAGGAAGTGCTAAACAAAGATGCACCTGAAGAAATGCTGCAAGAAGAAGCAGAGAAGAAAGAAGAACTTGACATCCCAATGAAGAGTCCAGATTTGGAAGAGATAAGAAATACACCTTGGGACCTCAAGGATGAAAACCCCCCTGAAACAGACCAAATTACTGCAGAGATGCTCAAAGCAGACCCAGAATAAGAAAGCACAAAATTGCAAAGAATTTTGACACCATTTGGGAAAAAGAAACCATTCCTACACAATAGAGGAAAGGACTAATCTTAAAAATTCCAAAGGGAGGCAATCTTGAGGAATGTGGAAAATGGAGGGGGGTTATATTGATGTTACTGGTCAGCAAAGTGCTTAGGAGGTTTCTGATCAACAGGGTACAATTGGGAATTGATTCATTACTCATGAAAGAACAAGGCAACTTGAGGGTAGACAAAGGCACTATTGACCATACATTCATACTCAGGATTATTATGAAATAAATCAATGAATGGAATGCTATTCTATCATAAACTTTCTTGACTTTCAACTTTATACATAGAAATAGCCTCTGAATCAACATGCATCAGAATGTGTTGGCCATGATACTGATCCAGATGCTGAGAACTTTCAGTGCTCTGTTATTGATGCAAGTGAAGCAACGCACTGCTTCCCAGTGATGACTGGAGTGAGACAGGGCTGCTGCATGCAAGGGTTCTTCTCTCTCCTGGTTATCAACTGGATCATATGGAAAACAATGGAAGGTGGGAGATCAGGGATTAGTTGGGACTTCAAAACCTTGCTGGAGGACCTCAATTTTATTAATGATATCACCCTTCTATCATCCACCATAAACCATCTACAGGAGAAAACATTGAGATTTGAAGAGAATGCTGCTAAAGTTGGAATGAAGCTTAATGACCAAAAGTGCAAAGTGACAAAAACCAGCAGAAAGTGCAAAGAAAAACTGAAGGTTAGAGATAATAAAGTAGAAGATGTGGAGAGCTTCACTATCTGAAAGCCAATGTGGCAAAGTATGGGGTAAAAGCAAATATTAGAAAGAGAATAGCCTTGATCAGCATAAAGTTCAAGCAGCTATCAAACATCTGGCAACTCAGCAAAATCAGCAGAAAGACAAAAGCTTCCCTTTTCAAGAGCCTTGTATTGTCAGTGCAGGTATATGTGTGTGTGACTTGGAAACTGACCACGGAAGAGGAAGACAAACTAGATGTCTTCCAGACCAAGTGTCTGGAATGGAATCTCCAGACACTTGGTTCAATGGCAGCAGAAGATCTCCAATAAGAAAGTTATGGAGATACCAAGGGCAAAGAAGATCACCAATCAGAAATGAAGATGAAAATGCAACAGGATCAGCCATATACCAAGACAGGGCATGTGGGCTGACTGTGCTGTGGCTGTCGGGTGGACATTGGAAGGATGATGGGAAAGATACCACCCAAAGACAATCTGTCAAATAATGGTGAGGTGGGATGGAATGGTGCTGGCTAGAGCACATGGAATTGGGCATGTCATGTAGCTCCAGACTGACCACAGTGGAGGAGTGATGTCAAAGCCTTATGTGCCTCCTGGCACAGATTGATTTAAGGTTAAGGTAAGGTCATGGTGTCCAAAAATTGATGGCAACATTAGTAAACTATATGTTTTGTCATGGGCAATTTCTTTCTTTAAACTCAATTCAAAATTGAATAAGTTGGTTTCAAACCCTCACAGAAAAGAACTAGTTCCTGATGATTTGCACTACAAGTAAGAATTTTTATCTAAGTTATTATGTGACTACACATAATTCTGCATATTTTGTTGAACTTTTTTATTCACGTAATCACAAAGTGCTCAATGTAAGTAATTGTTTGTACATATTTGCAAGTTTTCATGTATATTTTATTATTTTGTGTTTCATAACCAACCTTCATAGTCACAAATTTCTTTTTGTATGATTAACTGTGAAAAATGAAAGTAGAAGTTCCAAGAGAACCTACTTCATGTTTAACATTAATTCAGCTTTACCATTTGTTCAGATTGTATCTCACCAGGTTACAAAAGCCAGTCACAATTAATAATTTGAAAACACTTTTATTAAATCACTGAGACCATTCTAAATCAGAGTAGAATGATAAAATACAACAATAATGAAAGAAATAATATCTTACAGTCTTATTTAATGCTCTAGCAGCTTGCAATTCTTCAACTAGGGAATCAACATTGATACTTTCTATGTCAATATTGTTTTTAAGTTGCTGCATGCCAGCATGATGTGGGATCTCCAGTGTATCTGGAGATCTTGAATGGTTGGCTGGACTTCTTTCATGCTGCATAGTCCATTCCATTTGTCAACCCTACAAAATTTAATAGAACGTCTTATAAAGATTTCAGCATACTTAACTAAAATATATATTGTAAAAAAAATATATTCCTTATGAACTTCAAAGCTGAATAAACCTATAGCTCCAGATAATGAAAATACTTCAATTTAACTTCAAGCTAAACCCACACTGGAGCTTTAACTTGGAATCATCATCATCATCATCATATTCGGTTTAACGTCAATTAAAAACTTTTTCAAAAACCATAACAGGACACATATTAATAACAACTGCATTGAAATGTTTTATCCTGTATAAATATTAATAATAGCAATAATAATAATAATAATAATAATTGATGCAATGTAGCAACCTAAATATGAGATATCAGGCAAACTAAACTTCTACCCACCAAAAAACCATAACATTTGAAAGTAGTATTGTGGGCTGTTATCTTGCCTTATCCCTGTTTTCAGCAGTATGCAGTTACTAAGTATTTAGGGAAAATGAGGAAAAGGTTAGTTTAATGGTTAATGCAACTGCTTTGTTAAGTGGTTCCTAGTTTAATTTCCCATACAGACAATTCTTCACAATGTTACAAAGTCATTGGTTGATATTGGGAAGGGCATTCTTCCAAGAAATATGTCACTGTTTGAATCTTTTACTTTAAAAGAGCATTATCTAAGGCACAAAATTGAGTAAAGGTAATTACCTCTCCACTAAAACATATTTATCATACTTTCAAGTAATAATCAATTTTACAAAACAAGTACAGAGTGATGAGGTTCCTTTAACAGACACTGATAAAATAACCTCATCACTAATAACTTTGTTATTGGAGATCTCCTGATCTTCAAGTCAAGACAAAAATGGCTACAAAATTTCAAATTCTTCTGGACAGTTTTTATCTATGCTGAAACTGTTACTTTGCACTCCATTAAAGCACTGCAGGTAAGGAAGCAAATCAACAAGTACTATTTATTGTCTACAATGAATATCAGCAAACAGAAGATGTATGGGCATTTGAACCATAAAAAAAGCAAAATAAAGTGGCTCTTTAAGTGTTTAACAAACTATATTCATCATAGTTAAACATAGTTTTATGTTCTCCAAAATCAAATAGATGGTTACCAAAAATTATGTAGTTCTGCAAAAGGCATTATCTCATCTGATATATATATATATATATATATATATATATATATACATTACACCTGTAGAATATCAATATCAGTGATAAACAAAAATAGCCAACTGGATTGCACAATGCCATCTTTAAAAATATTGCATGTCTATAAAAATACTACATATAAACACTCTGCAGCTAACAACCAAAGCAATATAACAACAAATATTTGGTAAAGTGATAAATAGAAAATAGAATATGATTGAAATATGACCACCAGCTCAAATAATTCAATGCCCTCATTGCATATTGACTTTTTTGTCAGATGCTGGTGAAGCAATGCTTGGCTCAATCAGCCACTAGAGGCTTTCCTGACTTCTACTTTATTCACTAAGCTGAACGCAGACTATGTGAATAGCTTGTTGAACACTTGGATTTACAAGAAAACTTTGCTTTTATTAGAAACTAACATCAAGACGCAATACTGACAGACAATTGTACATTTACCCAAATTTTGCAAACCCTATTTATTTAGTCTATCAGAACATATGAGGGGTACTGTATGGTACATTTTCTTATCTAGATTCAAATACATGTAATTTACCTGTACGCAGCTTGCTTTTTTATAATAAGGAACTAACTTTTTTAAAAAAATCATTCATAGTAACACTGTGCCTAATTTATCAAGTTGCTTTATCTTATCTAAAACTGATTCGACCAGCTCGTATTTTGGGCTGTGAAGCCTAGTTAGTTTTCTTTCTCAAAGTGCCTAACATGCTAATTGTACAATATCTAGCCCTTCGTTTAAACAGATGAAAATGTCCCTTGTTGCTGTTTTCAAAATGTGTTCTTTGAAGGACTGAATAAGAAGCGAATATCAAAATACCGAGTGAACATCTACGTTTCTCTTTGTCAGTCCAGTCTGATTCATACTATCAAGATACGTTAAATCATGCTTAGAACTTCATGAATTTTACGCTTGGTTACATACTAAATCTTTTTTCTCATTATCGCGCTTAAGGGAGGGCAAATAACAACATGAAAACATCAGTTTTAGTTTCGTTCAAGCAAGCTTCTGATCATTTTTCCAAAACTTTCAATCCAAATATGATATTAAGCTTTAAGACGACAATGTTCTGTAAGCAATGCATACAGTTGAACTCGCACGAAAAGAGTATGTATATACAAATTCATCAAACGGTCTTATCAAAAGACATAACTGTTATTAAAACGTTAATTATTTACTACAATAGGCATGCAAAGAACAGTCTTAACAATCACCAAATAAGAAAAACATTTCATTCCCACAGGTCTCAATAACACAAACATTAATAAACATTTAAAAGGACAAGCGTGAACTACAATGTTTTCACTTACCTTGCCTTTTATGGCCTACCGTTTGTAAATCGAAACGACATTCCTTGATAGCTATTTTTAATCTACTATTTCTTTCTCAATTAACATCGCAGTGAAGAAAGAAACCATCAAAACAGTTCACATTCACCGCCATAAGAAAGAGACAAAAAACTAGTGCCCAGTCTTACAAAAACCTGAAGTTCCCCCCATTCATGTTGAGGTCAACAAATAGCCAAGGAAACAACTCGTCTTGTTGTCATGAAACAAAACAAAACAAAACCAATCCAGCCTCAGCTTCCTTCAGCCAGAGACGACCATCTCGCATTAGTAAAACCAGGAAAAACAGCATTATTATTATTATTATTATTATTATTATTATCTTAGTTTGTAGCATTTGCACAGGCTGTTCTTAATGCCGCTTTGTTCCTCTTGGGCTAGCCACAACTAGCAGCCAAAGGCCAAGAGGTTTCCTTCTCCTTACATTTCTAAAACTTTTCTAAGAATCCTAGCTGTTCCTAATAAGGCTGTCTTTTGTATTATACCAATGTCTAACTCAATTTTTATCATGTCAGTCCATCTCTTGAAATTTTTGCTTACACACCCCAAAGCTCCAACAACAATTGGTACAACACGAGCATTCTTCAGTGACCAAAGCCTTTTTAATTCAATTTTCAGGTTTTGATATTTTTCAATCTTTTCCTGTTCCTTATCATGCACCCTACAATCTCCTGGTACAGCAACATCAATAATGATACAAGATTTGCTTTTCTTATTAACCACAATTAGATCAGGTCTTCTGGCCTCAATAACATTATCACACTGTATGTTAATATCCCAAATCAATTTCATGTCATCATTTTCAACTACTCCCTCCGGGCAGTGCTCATACCACTTCTCCTTCCTTTCAAGATCATATTTCTCACATAATTTCCAATGGATTAGTTTAGCAATGTTATCATGCCTCCTCTTGTAATCGCGTTGAGCAAGCTTTTTGCACTCACAAATTATATGCTGTACAGTTTCACCCTTTTCACCACACATTCTGCACATCAGATTTTCTGTTGTTTTGTCGATCTTATGTTTAATATAATTTGTTCTTAGTGCCTGCTCTTGCGCCGCAAATATCGTTGCTTCTGTTTGTATTTTCAAGTCACTTTGGGCAATCCAATACCAAGACAATTCTCTATCTACTTCTTCAGGCATTTCACGATCAAACTGCCCACACATTCTTTTTTCATGCCACTTAGATTTTAGTTTTGTTTGACTTTGTCTCTTAAATTCTTCTTTCTCTACTAAATTGACAGTTTTAATTATGCCCATTTTTCTTACAGCTTTCAAAAGGAATTTATCTGACTCCCGAACATATAAACCTAAGTTGTTTTCCTCCAATCTTACACATGTTTCAATCCCAATCAGGCCTCTCCCCCCGTCTTTTCTTTTCAGGTATAACCGATCAACATCACTCTTAGGATGTAGCGCTCCATACATCGTTAAGGTCTTTCTTGTCGTTCTATCTAATTTCTTCAGCTCATCAACTTTCCATTCTATGATTCCTGCGCCATATCTTAAGAGTGCAACTGCCCAAGTATTAATAGCTT
>RDPX01000225.1:702565-716034 GCA_003991215.1 Morbakka virulenta
GAAGAAGAAAAGGTCACTAAGTATTCTCCCTTGGCCCAACAAATCCGGAAGTTACATAGCATATGTACCAGCGTTGTCCCAATCGTCGTGGGAAGCTTAGGAGTGGTGACGAAGCGCTTGGAGCGCAGTTTGAAAGAGTTGGGTATCCCTGATGTCTTGGGTGGACTCCAAACATCTACCATCATTAGAACCACCAACATATTGAGGAAGGTGCTTAACCTCTAAAGCTACTGGTCGGTAGCCGGGGTTAAGTTTTCTCGTCTGGCAGGTGAATACCATCTCCCTGTGCGGGCTGTCATGCTGGACATGAACTTTGTTATTACATTTTTATGGTAGCTTGGATAATATAACAACAGGTATGACATAAAAAAAAAACAACAACAAAAAAGGCCGGAGAAGGGAAATATTTTTTTCAACAACATACCTCTACTTGGAATTTTGTTGAAAAACCCCAATTTGTTGATACTCTAATATCAAATTTCGATATAATCAATTGGATAAAATACCTGCAAATTAAACATTTTAATGGTGTTTATTTCCTGTATATTAGGAATGATACAGTTAAATACTTTGATAGTTTGGATTAAGTTGTTCCATTGAAGTTCTTAAAGTATTCATTATTAATATATAAAATTGTCGGTAAAGTATATCTACAATGGTACACAATACCAATATATTCTTAGTGTGCTTTTTTGGATACTATTGAATTTACTGATTAATAAGAAGCAAAGAGGTAAGACATATTATTTTGTAATTAAAGTCTTTTTACATGCTAACACTAATTATAACGAACAAATAATCATAGACTACTTTAAGGGAATATGTTCTATAATTATAATGAGAATATACAATGGAATTCATTCTGAGAATTGGACTTCATCTAATGTAATTTCAAAAATAGCAAATGGTTGGGTGTTGAAAATAAACGACTTGTTAATGTAAAAGACACTATTGTAGGGCAAAATCCAGTTACCTTTTACTATGTAAACAAAAAATATCTTGATAAAGCAACTAGACGATCTTTCCATGGTGGTATTAATATGAATCAAAACAATCTCTTTGAAATAAAAAGGTTGGTATTTTTTTTGAATTCAGTGGTAATCAGCGAATGGTTAGTGATATCAATCTTAACGTATCAACTGGTAGTAGCGACATTTTCATTAACCTTTTCATCGTTTATAAATTGAACCCATTTAATTGCTGTGATTGGCTTAGAAACATGCTATTTTTTCACAATGATAGCGGGTTCCACAAATTCGTTTGTTTCTCTCCATCTGGTCACTTAGTGGTATCTGGAATAACCAATGATTTTATCTTTGTTGGAAAGAATGATTTTTGTGGTAAAACTGTCAGCGGACCATATTTAAGTAAAACTAATGCTAGTGAGCTAAACCAGCGGAGTTGTTTATCCATCCATTGAGATGTGACCAGGACGAGCAAATAAATCAGGTGTTAGCATAATGGAGAAAAACTATGTGACTTTACTGTAAGAACATTAAACACCAACAGGATCCAATAAAATGCCATTTGGAGATTTGAGTCGTGATGGGATCTCCACTTTAGATGGTTCTATTGATTTTTTTGATATATATATAAAGAAACATTACATATCAAGATATAAAATTTCATCATTATGTACTATGTAAAGACTGATATATTATTTGGTAATGAGCCATTTTTCTGGGATGAATTTTATATACAAAATTTATTATGGTTAATCCTCAATGTTTTTTAAATGCCCAAACGACAAATTCAATGATATGGAAACTTTGCATCCAACCATAGATGATTAGATTCGAAAAGTGCTATGGTTTCTCAATTTTTAGTATACAATATATTGGATGAAATAATAACGATTGATGTTATCATGATATATTATAATCAAGAAATTAGATTAACTGATCCCGGTAATGACTGTATCACACATTTGTTAAAAAGACTTTTCGGTAAAGTTAAATGTTGTCATGTACATGGTGCCTTCCAAGATGCTTTTGGTCTCTTCTACACTAAGTATCATAAATATCGTGGATACTGGTAGGTTTTACTTTAAAATCTAACACCTCAATGTATCACAAAATTACCATTGTTTGGGCCTCTTTCGGGTTTCTTATGGGGTATTTTTAATTCTAATAAATACTAAGTTTTTCTTATCAATGTTAGTGGTCAATGAACGTCAATGATCAGTGAATATCAATAGTTTATGATTGATTTCATCTTTTCACCTATCAACAATAAGATTTTTTCCCGGTACTATTTGTAGATAACTAAATTATTTTTTGATGTAGATAGATGTATACTATATCCAGTTGGTAGATACAACATCTTAAACAATTGTGTTAGAATAAAATCTATATTAACCATGTGTTTTCAGTTTTCATTTTTTTGTGTAATTTTCTTTACAATTTCAGAAAAAATCTGTATGAGTCGATTCTTATATTTATATAATCTGAATCTGAATATCTGAATATGATTTTTTTATTAAGTGATATTTTCGATGATAAATAGACTTCCTAACCAAATTACGCCTATTCTCATAAAAATCGATATATTCGTAAGTTACATCATAGCCTTGGATAATGCCACAAATCTCACAATCATACCATCTTGTCTTTTGATACCATGCTTTTTCTACAATATACATTTATTTGAAATGACGAATCTTGTGCTTTATTACCACAAAAGACAACAAATTTCCTGAATTTTTATCAATTAATTATGTAAATCTATATTACAACTCATTCTATACTTATGTTAGATATTATTTTTTTGGATGCTTTAAACCGACAGAGAGAAATGATTTGATACACTCCAAGCAATGACAAACAGATTTCTAATTGATTAATCGGTTATTTTATGGCCAAGCGCCTTTTCATGGTGTTAAATAATTGATTTTTGCAAAGCGCAAAGAGTTTTTCCATCATTTTATATCAGAACCAGGAAAGAACAGACAAACCCTGACAAACACCAAAGATGACAAGAAGAAAACTAGAGTTTGATCTATTAACTGAGACATAGGGATTTCTATGTGATGGATGGAAAACTCATACCAATTTAAAGTAGTTCCTATTCTATTTCTTTCAAAAGAATATTATAACTCTCAGTATCAAATCCCTGTTGCAAGTCAATGAATATCGCGCAACCATATTTTCTATTGCTTTTCGAATTTTTTATGGTTTGTGTTAGACTAAGCAGGACATGGTTAATGGGATCACTCAGACAAAAATCGAATTTTAAGATATACAAGACTTGATTTTTTCCCAGAACTGTATAAAGACGTTTATTTGTTACTATTGGGAGAATTTTCTAAAAACAGAAAGAAAAGAAATAGAACTATAATTTGATGATATTAATAGACATCATTTCTTGAAAAGTGAAATTGTTCAGAGAATTTAATCTTTCCTGGGAATATCCCATAGTTAAATGATTTATCTATAATTTGGGATGGTGGAGAAAATGTTAACAAAAAAAGAGATTTCAAATATTTATATCTATTGGGGCAGAAGAGATTTTACAGAATTTAAGAAAGAGATGTATTTTAAAGGTTCGTGTAAAAGAAGTTCTAAAAAAGTTGAGAAAGACCTTCTACATCAGTGAAATTACTGAAAGTTGCATGTCGTACTTGTACGGAAGGTAGAGAGAGAATAGAACTAGTTGGAGAACCATGGCATCCAAAGGCTCAACTGGGCAAGGAACCATGAGGAGTTAGAGAGAGAAGGCTTGCCAAAGAAGGCCAAACTTCAAAGAGGCCCTCCTTTTTATGAGACAGAATTAACCCTGCCAGACGCCAAATTGGTATTTCAAGGTGTCAGAGTTATCACAGAAAGGCATTCCACTCCGTTTTACAACTGCAGTACGACTATTTCGATGTTTAAGTTTTCTGCCATGGTATGGTCATCACGCATCATCTTTCCACAAGAAAAGTATGTTCTGTCAATTTCACTTAGCCTCGTTCTAACATTTTCATTATAATGAGGCATATTCCAACATGGCTGATGTTTCTGCAGTGGCACAGACAAGGATCTGTGAAAGCCCAGGCTGCACAAATCCTGCAAGCCTTCAATGCCCCACTTGCATCAAGTTAAAACTAAGTGGTAGTTTTTTTTGTGCACAGGTGAGTGTTTTGCTAGCCATTCATAAATACTTTTGTTGGCTTGGCAACATGTTTCACTTCGTTGTTTAGTTTTGGATTTTTTTGTTTTTCGCGTGATATCTACTGGCACTAACTTTGCCTCATACTATCGTTGGCACTCGCCAATTAATGTTGTATTTTCAAGCCAAAAGGCCTTGTACCAAGAATATTAGTTTCTTGTTGTCAGTTTAAATGGTATTCTTTGCCAACCCTAGACAATTCATAAAACTAACCTTTGCTCCCTACAAGAGTTCATAGTGTTATGTAAGGTGAATATGTACGTACAGCTTTTCCTGTCCAAAAACCAGACTGTTTACCAGCCATTCAGTGACCTATGCTTTCTGCTAGTCGTCGCTGATCTTTAGTGACACCACATGTTGTGTTTAAACTGTCTGCTTCATGAATTAGGTACAGTAAGTATGCTAAAGCCATTCAAATTAAAAATTAGTTCTTTCTAAACATATTTTTAATTGAAATGCAATTATTTTTTTTTTCTTTGGGTGCATATACTCAAAAGCTGTGACAATTTTAAATTACAAAATTTGGGTGTGGAGACTGTGATAAATACTCCCCTAAAAGTCCACTTTTGGAACGTTCCGCTATGAGCTCATTTTTTATTCGTTATGAGCATACTGAAATTTAGGCTCGATTTTTTTCAGACATATCAATTGAAAACGAAAGCTAGAATATGGGTGAAAAGTTTTCTAAAGTCATCAATTTTGCTTTTACAATTTGGCCAAAAATATAAAATGGGATAACATCACTTCTACTTTAAAAAAATTTATATATTTTATTTTATATATTTTATTATTGATTTTATATATCAAAATGCTCAGAAAGACATATTCTGCAAGAGTATTTAGTTAAGAAAATGAAAGTATTAGAGTTGAAAAACCACACATAACCACATTTATGGGATAAATTTGTTACTTATAGTGTCTGCATCCTCTGTGGCTCCAGTCTGAAAACCTAAAGTAAGAGTTTCACCAGAGTCCAGGGCAATATGCTGCCTCATGTATTTGTTGTGGTCACAGCATGCACCATCTGTCTGTAGCACAGCAATGTGGGAGTCAACAAGTTTTTTGGCAACCTGAATGTTTCTGTCATCTGGGGAATGTTGATGGATGCTTGGTATTTTGTAATCCCCTACTTCTTCTTTAAATAGGCACTTGGAACAATGTGGATGGCTTTCTCATAGATGCTGGCACAATGCCTTCACTTTGCACACACAATATTTGCTGCACATCATCATTATATCTGATGGACACCACTGAGATGTGGGTTTGGTGGACCAGAGGTGTCCAATGTGTCTCAAGGTCAGGCAGCTACTGCCGTGAGTGCTACATTACCAAATGCTGTTTCTGCAACTTGCATCTATTTTGTCAATAGTTCCTCTGGTAGCACCTTTACTTTTGCTTTGATTTTTGNAGACTCTCACAGGAGCAGCTCAGACGACAAGCGCGAGACAGAGCGGGCTGGAGATCCAGAGTCGCCAACCTCCGGACCGGGGACGGCACCTAGGCAAGGCAAGGCAATGGTCATCACGCATCATCTTTCCACAAGAAAAGAATGTTCTGTCAATTTCACTTAGCCTCGTTCTAACATTTTCATTATAATGAGGCATATTCCAACATGGCTGATGTTTCTGCAGTGGCACAGACAAGGATCTGTGAAAGCCCAGGCTGCACAAATCCTGCAAGCCTTCAATGCCCCACTTGCATCAAGTTAAAACTGAGTGGTAGTTTTTTTTGTGCACAGGTGAGTGTTTTGCTAGCCATTCATAAATACTTTTGTTGGCTTGGCAACATGTTTCACTTCGTTGTTTAGTTTTGGATTTTTTTGTTTTTCGCGTGATATCTACTGGCACTAACTTTGCCTCATACTATCGTTGGCACTCGCCAATTAATGTTGTATTTTCAAGCCAAAAGGCCTTGTACCAAGAATATTAGTTTCTTGTTGTCAGTTTAAATGGTATTCTATGCCAACCCTAGACAATTCATAAAACTAACCTTTGCTCCCTACAAGAGTTCATAGTGTTATGTAAGGTGAATATGTACGTACAGCTTTTCCTGTCCAAAAACCAGACTGTTTACCAGCCATTCAGTGACCTATGCTTTCTGCTAGTCGTCGCTGATCTTTAGTGACACCACATGTTGTGTTTAAACTGTCTGCTTCATGAATTAGGTACAGTAAGTATGCTAAAGCCATTCAAATTAAAAATTAGTTCTTTCTAAACATATTTTTAATTGAAATGCAATTATTTTTTTTTTCTTTGGGTGCATATACTCAAAAGCTGTGACAATTTTAAATTACAAAATTTGGGTGTGGAGACTGTGATAAATACTCCCCTAAAAGTCCACTTTTGGAACGTTCCGCTATGAGCTCATTTTTTATTCGTTATGAGCATACTGAAATTTAGGCTCGATTTTTTTCAGACATATCAATTGAAAACGAAAGCTAGAATATGGGTGAAAAGTTTTCTAAAGTCATCAATTTTGCTTTTACAATTTGGCCAAAAATATAAAATGGGATAACATCACTTCTACTTTAAAAAAATTTATATATTTTATTTTATATATTTTATTATTAATTTTATATATCAAAATGCTCAGAAAGACATATTCTGCAAGAGTATTTAGTTAAGAAAATGAAAGTATTAGAGTTGAAAAACCACACATAACCACATTTATGGGATAAATTTGTTACTTATAGTGTCTGCATCCTCTGTGGCTCCAGTCTGAAAACCTAAAGTAAGAGTTTCACCAGAGTCCAGGGCAATATGCTGCCTCATGTATTTGTTGTGGTCACAGCATGCACCATCTGTCTGTAGCACAGCAATGTGGGAGTCAACAAGTTTTTTGGCAACCTGAATGTTTCTGTCATCTGGGGAATGTTGATGGATGCTTGGTATTTTGTAATCCCCTACTTCTTCTTTAAATAGGCACTTGGAACAATGTGGATGGCTTTCTCATAGATGCTGGCACAATGCCTTCACTTTGCACACACAATATTTGCTGCACATCATCATTATATCTGATGGACACCACTGAGATGTGGGTTTGGTGGACCAGAGGTGTCCAATGTGTCTCAAGGTCAGGCAGCTACTGCCGTGAGTGCTACATTACCAAATGCTGTTTCTGCAACTTGCATCTATTTTGTCAATAGTTCCTCTGGTAGCACCTTTTACTTTTGCTTTGATTTTTGTTTTTCTGCATTCAATTCTGGTTTTAACCTCCCAGCTCTCCTCTGGTCTACCCTCAGATCTGTTTTTAATATGCTAAATATTTATTTGTTGCAGATGACAAATAGTTTACTTTTGCTCATTTACTTGCTGCCTCATTCATTAGCCTGGTGGCAATAATGCAGTCTTCCTTTGAGCAATTCATAAACTGTTTTTTAGCTGTGTAAATTCATCCTCTTGCTTTACAACTTTTTCCTGTGGCACCCCATTTTCATTGCATAGCTTTGCATTGTGTTGATAAATGTGTCAGCTTAAAGTACCTGCACTTTCAGAGGTTGGGGAATGTTAAATGGCATAGCCAGAAGTGCAGTGAGTTTTGAATCATACACAGCTCCTTCTGCTTAGCCAGTTACCAGTATGCAGTTATCAGCTTCATTACTCTAAAAATTGTATCCCCCATGACCAACTCACCAGTAAGCTTCTTCACCTGCCAGGACATCATCACCAAGGTAAGCCTTGCTTGAGAGTATAAATTCTCAAGGTCAACAACTACCTCCTTGGTGATGGGCTCATTTACTTCAGAGGTTGTATTTTTCTGAGGCAAGTTAAAAGATACTTTCACAAGGGCAAGGGAAACAAAGTCACAGCATCACCACCTCTAATGTGCAGCACCTTGGTCTTTTAAAGAGCTACTCCATTGTATTTGTAATACTGCAAGCAGGGAGGTTGACTTTTGGGGAACAGTCTCTTAAGCTACTTTGAAACCTGCTTGGAAAAAAACAAATATCAATAAATAGATAAAGCTTGTTTTAACTGGACTCCACAACACTTGTGTGAAATAAGCAATTAATTTTAATTCATTAAAATTTCCCTTGCTCCCACCACCACCACCAACATAGTTAAAACAGTTTTAAAGTATACTAAGCAGAGCCAACATCAAACTGACATTCATGAATACTTACAACTTGCAAGCACAAATTTGAACATACATACATAAAAGCTGATATTCAAACATACCTATAAACTTACATGCATACAGTAATAATATATACATCTTGTACACACATGCACAACAAAATCATTTTCACATGTAAATGCTAAACTTAGTATGCAACAATCAACATCAAAGGCAATATTAAAAATTGTTTTTCTTCCATCAAATCTTTTATGCAATAAAAACCCTTCTTGCTTAAAGAGCTCAAACTGAAGAAGCAGTCTTTGTGACCTTGGGTTGTGGACTATTTATTTGATATCAAAGGCAGCCACCTTTGATATCACACCAAAATGTCCCTTTAAAGCTTTGTATGTGTCATTACCAATAACAGAAACCAGCCGACAAAAGTCATAANGGTGAATTCTTCAAATGTTTCATGTGCTTTGTGGTATTTGATTAAAGAATGACATGCTAATTTGTTGAAATAAATGTTTTGACAGCAACTTATCAACTTTAATGCCTTGACTATGGGTCATTCTATTTTGATCTTTTAAAACATGTGAATGACTGCTTATTGGATTATTGTTTGCTCATCAAAAGGATATTTGCATAAGCCACTCCATCTTATCAGGATAGACTGTATAAGCACTGGATGACACCATTTGACATAGTGGGCTGCTGTTTATGCAACTCATGTATACTCATGTGGTCACCTCTGTTCCAGCAGAAATGACCACATGAGTATTTTCTTGTCTGGAAAGAGATTAAAATATTAGCATTCATTTGAAAACAATAAAAACCTAGAGATGGGTAAACTAAAACCAGATCTAAAGAGACACTAAAGAGACTAATAATTTCCTTTTAAAGGAAATAAATAAAGCAGGAGAATGAGAGAGATTGCATATTGAAGAAATATGCCCCACTCCATGTATGGATGCTGTAAACCTGTTGAAATAGGGGTTTTGCTAAATTTTCATTTGCATATATATTTTTTTAAGAACCCAGATCTGAGTTTCGGAACTTTTGGTTGTTTTGAGTTATGTCACTGATTTTTTTTTGTTGGGTTGAAGGGGAGGGATAGAGTTATTAGTATTATGATTTGTAAATTGTGTTTTTTGGTTCCTGGGATTGATTTTGTAAAAAGGATTTTCTTTGAAAAAAATATTTTTTGTAAACTTGTTTAAATAATTGTGTTTTTATGTTGGTTATAAAGAAATGATGATATTTTTCAGACTGAATCATACTTAACAATCAGTGTTTCTGTGACTTTTATTTTTTAACCTTGATTGGATCTCAAAATGCTTCTTCATCAAGCACTTGAAATGAGCAATCATCACCTCACACTAGTGGTATTTATTTATGATGATTTTGCCTTTCTCTTCCTCCCAAAACAAATATTCTGAATGATATTTCCTTCAAGACCTTTTGCTGTGCTACAAATAACTTGCATATCTTGCATGTTTTAGATCCCAAAAGCTTGGCATTTATTCTCTTCTTCTGCTTTGAAGAAACTTTTCCTGTCACTTTGGACCTGCTTATTTAATTGACTACTCAGGTCAGTGTTTCTTTCATAAACCCTGTCATAAACCCAATCTGACATGATTTCTATGACTTTTAAAATTTTTTGCATTGTTTGATGCTTCCAATACCTTGAAACTTGCATTTAGTGACTATGTCAATTACCTTAAGTAAAAACGGAGTTACGATTGGGTGAACTTGGCATCTACTCACCATCATCATAGCATTTCTTGCCACATGTTGAGCCACTGCCTGGCATTTTCATTTTCCTCTTTAAGATCCTCGTCAGACACTTGGACCAAGTGGACAGTGATGTTGAGTGTGGTTGAATGATTGAATGAGATCACAACAAAGGCATTCTGCTCACTGACTCAGACCACACAGAAGCATGTTCTCACCAGTTCTTCAACTTTAGTTCTGGCTTGGTATAGAGTGACCCAGTCTCTATGATTTTAGTCTGTGCCAATCTGGAGAGATTCAATGGTGTTGGGGAATGCCTCATTAGTGCTGGCATTGTTGTATCTCCATGATGCAAGACAGTGGTTATTTGGCTGTATTCTTTCAAGACTGGTGGCGGCAATGAAGCTTCAACAAGAAGTGAGATGAACTGGGACAGGAATGTGTCCATGTAAGGGGTGGCATACATCCATCAACTGCTCATCTCACTCTACTTTTGTGATAGCTTCTTGAGAAACTTTGGGAAGTGGACTAGCAGCCAACTGGAAAAGAGATGGTAAAGCTTTTGCTCTAAGCATGCCAGTGATGATGCAGCATCAACTTTCTGAGCATGTGCTGATCCAGCCCACACAGCTGTGCAGTACTCAGCTGTACTATACCAAACACCCACTGCAGTTTGTCTCAGTGTGTGACAATCAGTACCCCAGGAGGAGTTTTCAAGATGATCAAACAAGTTGTTCCTGGTTGATAGTTTGCCCTTGAGCTTGGTAGTGTGCTCTTTGAATGATAATACTGTGTCCAATATCACTCAAATATGTACGGGAAATGCTGTATATTCAAATTCTTCCCCTTCCCAAGTGATCTTCAAAGGTCATCTGCCTTGATGGCTATTTAAAGCAGAATTTGGTTAGGCCAAATCAGGAATATTAGAGAAATTATACATTTATTTCTTCTCTGAATATTTTCGAAAAAGTTGTCTTTTATTTTGTGTTTGGACAAACTGATATTGCCTGTGAATTTTAAATCAGTATTTAGGCTATTCCATATTTGTGGCCCCAAGTAGGACATGAATTTTTGGCCTGTGCTAGTTTTGCTAAATAGAAGGTGTTATTTTAACTCAGATCTCCATGTTGTTTGGCTCTGATCACTTGGATGGAACATTTCATCAGTCTAAGATGGAGCTGTTCCTTTAAAAATTTCATTTTGCTTACAGACATATGTTGCTCTATTCTGTTCTTTGTGGGGAGCCAGTTTAGAGCTTCTGTAACTACAAGATGTGCTGTGTTCTTCAAGTTTAGATGGAGGCTGATGTATTATTTGGAGCTGACTGGACTTTTTTAGACATTTTATTTAACATTGAGAACAATGCATTACATACATTATAAAAGTGGGCTTGAATAAGTGGATCTAAAAGCAACATACAAAGGGTGTCATCTAAATAGCTTTGTTTTCTATATAGAACTTTTAGAATGCCACATATTTTTCTCAGCATTTTGGTTGCCATTGATTCCCCAGAGACATTTTTATCCAAAACACATTTAAGAAATGTGGTCAGAGATGGCTGCGTAATCTTTATTTTACCCCTCCTACAGTTAAGCTTTTTTTGGTTTTTGCATTTTTTTGGACAAAAAGATTAGATTTAGGTTTTCTGCTCCAAAACAAATGCTTAATTTGTTTTCAAAAAAACAATCAGACAACATTTTATTCAAGTTGGTCTGTATGTGTTTAATGATTTTTTTCTCTAAACATTTATCGGGGAATCATCTGTATCCAGAAGCAGGTCATAGCCAACTGCCCATGGCATGGCATTCTTGTATAGAAGGGAAATGAGTGGAGTAAGAATTGACCCCTGAGGAACCCAAATTTTCTAATTACTGGCTAATTACCAGGTTCTGAATATTCTTTTACAATACTGACAAAAATGACCAGTTCTGGAGGTAAGGTTTTAATCATAACATTTAGTCAGCAGCCAACAGTGTTTGTCTACATCTTAAGTTTGAAACTGAATATATGAGCTTTAATCAGACAAATAATGAATCTATTAAAACTCTTTCTGGAACTAACTTAAAATCCAAAGATGATTACAAATACTTGGGTTCATTTATTTCTTCTTCAGAAAAAGACTTTCTTGTTAGGAAAGGCATGGCATGGTCAGTGTGCAACAAACTGCATAGATATACCTGAGTTTGGTTCATAATTTTTTCAGTGGTTTGTCATGAATTCTAATCCCCATAAGAATTCCCTGGGCCATTCACTCCTGTGAATCTTTTTAAATCCAAATTTCCCTCCCAAGGCTATTTCATTTATAATTTTGGTGATGTGACAAACAAATTTGTGAATATACATCATTAATGTTTTCCAATTCCATATAGTTTGGAAACTAAATATGACCAAGTTTATCAAGAAAGAGTTGCTTTGCACAGTTCTTGAATGTATGCTTCTTTATAAAAGTTTCCTCATGACTTATGGTTCAGCTAGTCTATCTACTGCAATAAATCAGCCGATGATTGGACAGATGCTAACCAAGAAATCTATGATGAGAAATTTAGTATGAAGCATTTGTAAGTATGTGGTCAAGTAGAGAGATGGGTTTATCAGTGACACAAATACAGCAGGTGGCTCCAGTACTTGCTTTAATCCATGTGCAGAGCAGAACTTTTGTATTTTTTAATTACATTTGATGTAACATTTTTATTGTTCAAAAGTTATTTGTTTTGGAAGTTGCTGGTGTTTGTTTATTTAGAAAACCAGTTATGGTTGGAGGCAAGCAAAGAATTCCAGGAAGAAATAGTTTTGATTTTGTTACCTGTGTACCCAAAAATGCATTCTCAATATCTAGTGAAAAATTTTCTGTTGGATCAAATACTTGTCTTTTCTTATGTAACAATCTACAACATACCATTTCATGAAACAATTTAACAACCCTGTGGTGGCAGTGAGCAAACTTTTATACCCCTAAGTGCCCACACAATGTTCATCATGCATTATTATGTGTTGTGGAAATATTAAAACATTTTTTTGAGTTTACCCAGATATACAGTATTTTTCATTTTAATTTTTAGTATTTTTTTCCCCAAATAAGGACTGCTTCAAGAAGAATTGGAAAACTCATAAAGTTTTACACAAGAAGATTGGTAAGATGTCATTTGCTCTGCTTGATGAAAATAATAATTTAGTAAAGTTTGGGTCTTGACGAAACTGCTGCTTAAGGGAACACGACATTCTGTGTAACCATTGAAAAAATGATAATATTTGTATGTTTAATACTGGCCCTAAATTGTTAAACAGATATCTACCAGTGTAAAGCACTTGCTAATAGACGAAATAAGATTGTTTTAAGCTTAGTTACAAAGAATTTTCATTTTAGTTTTTTTCAGCCATATCTTTATGATTTGAGAAACCAGAGTGAATGATGTGAAAGAGCATTCCATCAATACCATATTCCTCTATCTCTTGCCCTCTGCCCCCTGCTCTCTCTCTCTCTCTCTCTCTCTCTCTCTCTCTCTCTCTCTCCTCTCTCCCTCTCTTTC
>RDPX01000225.1:716136-731203 GCA_003991215.1 Morbakka virulenta
CTCTCTCTCTCTCTCTCTCTCTCTCTCTCTCTCTCTCTCTCTCTCTCTCTCTCTCTCTCTCTCTCTTTCCATCTCCCTCTCTGCTTCTAGGTATGTCTTTGATTGTTGAATTGCACTCCTATATCGTTTCTTGATGGCAATGTAGTCAATTTGGCTCTTGATTTTGCCTCCCGGACTTTGCCATGTCCACAATCTGCATGGATGTTGCTCATACCATGTGTGGGTTAATACATACGCATTTGCTTTGCATCATTGAACCCATTTTTTCCCCCTTTCATTTTGTGTGCTCAAACCAAACTTACCAACAGTTTCTCCACGTGGCTCACTTCCTACCTCTGCATTTAGGTCACCCATTATGATTGTGATATCCATAGAGTTGAATTGTTTTTTAGCCTTCTCCAATGTTTCGTAGAACTCTTCAATTTCTTCATTACTGCTTGCGGTTATTGGTGCATAGAGTTGAATGAGGCTGCTATCTACTTGTTTTCCTTTCAGTTTTACCGACAAAGCCCACCATCCTACCAAGCTCTGCACATTTTCTTTGTCAGGTATCACAGCTACTCCTCTTTTGTGTTTTACTGCATCTGATTATAACACCCTAAAATTATCACTGTTGAACCCATCGCTGTTTGCCCATCTTGTTTCGTATATTTTGAACATTTCTTGTTTCACATTGTCCAGGTTCCCACTTTGAAACAATATTCTGACGTTCCATGTTCCAGTTTTCAGTGAGTTGCACCAGGAATAGAGTTTGGAAGAATGCTAGCATTAATGAAATTCTCTTAAGTTGCGATTCCATTTTGTGTGACACGCATTTTATATGAGAGAAAGGACTAAATGATATCTCAAAATATGATTCCTTTGTTGAGGAATACTCCAGCATTAAGATATCTGGAGAAGATTTAGCAGAAAGGAATCTAGTAAAGAGATCACCCTTTTCCTCAGATAACATTGAAAACAGAACACCATAAAAGGTGGAGTGGAGAAGCCCTGGTAAGTCAGTGATTCTTCCATTGACTTGCCAGAATTCAAAGTATTGTTGTAAATCATAAAATCAAGTTATGACGTCCAACTCTTTGGGAAGAGGTAGATTTGCAATCTTGTTCAGCATAACAATATTTAGCATAAATAATCACCCTTTTATAAGCAATGATAGCTGGTTTGAAAGAAACATGAGGTTTAATAGTTCCATCATATTGAAATTGAAAAAATAAGTGATTGTTATGAGGAAAAACAGGAAAATAATAAACACTGAACTGTGGAGGAGAAGGAGATTTGACTTTGTATTGATTATTTGGTGCAAATGTTTTCTTACAAGCATTATCTCATTCTATGAATTATGTAGGACCATCAAAAGCTGATTTGCTAATGACTGATACCAAAGAAATGTTACCAAGAAATTAATAACATTCATCCCAGTCATTCTGGCCAACTTTGAATGTCTTATGGTTTTGTGGCCTGTGCACAAGATTTGAAACCGCTTACTTCCTTAACAGTGACAACACCATGACCAGAAAATGAAAAAGTTGTACAAGATCATGAGAGAGAAGAAAGAGAGAGGGTGTGTGTGAGAGAGAAAGGGTGAACTAGTGATTGATTGATTGAGTGAGTGAGTGAGTGAGTGAAGGTGTTACTTCTCCTTGACTTTTAGGCCAACTAGAATGACTTACCCGGTGATGTGATGAGTATTGAAGTCACAATAACAAATGTTACCAGTGTGATTCTGGTTCAGAGCATTATTAGCTGAGTCTGATACTCTCCCTATAACTGAGCAAGAATCAGAAGAGAGAGGTATCTTGCTGAAGAAAAGATAATCTAAAGCATGTCTTTAGATTTAAAGTCTTTTACTCTAACAGATAAAAAGTCCTGTTGAAAAAGATAGCAAAACTTTAAAAATTAGTTGTGGACCTTACCTTAGACCTTAGATCCTCTTGACCTGGACATGACATAGGGCAGCGAGGCGACGCCAACGGTCACGATCAGGTGCAAGGTCGATAGCTTCTTCCCATGTTAAGTGTCGTTGTTGGATATCGTCCTTGAACGTATCTCTCCACGTTTTCTTTGGTCAACCACGTTTCCTGTGCCTTCCCATTGGGGTTCATTCTAAGGCATCGCAAGCGGACCGCTCTTGTGGCAATCTAATTATGTGCTCAGCTAAACGCCATCTTCTCTCTGCTATGATCTCAGGTAATGGTCTTTGTCCGGTACGACGCAGCACTTCTGGGTTAGTGATACGGTCTTGCCAAGTGATTCCTAAAATGACCCGTAAACACCTTTGGTGAAGTGCATTTAACTTGTTCGTCTGTTGCTTAGTAAGCCTCCAAGTCTCACATGCATAAATCGCAGTTGTCATAATGATTCAAGTATACAATTACAATTTAACTTTCAGGGAAAACATTCTAGTCGTTAGTACCCTATTAAGTTTCCTAAACGAAGTTCCTGCAGTACCTAGTTTGGATTTAACGTCCTGTGCCATGCCTGTTTCTTTGGAGATGTAGCTGCCTTGGTACCGAAACTTGCTTACTTCTTCTAACGGAGCCCTGTTTACTTCTATTGCACGTGCATAACTTCCTGTCTTTAGAATTTTGGTTTTCTCCTGATTGATTCGAAGGCCTATTTTGAGGGCATGATCTTCAAGGTATGTTGTCATGCTTTGGCACATTTCCGTGTTCTCTGCAATTAATGCAATATCATCTGCGAAGTCTAGGTCGGTGAATTTCTCCTCACCTCGCCATTGTAATCCTGTGTCGATCATGGTCATGGCCCGTTTCATAACAAAGTCGATTGTGATGATGAATATAAAAGGCGACAGTATACACCCTTGTCTGACGCCTAACAGTATGCTGAAGTAGTCTGTCTGCCCATTTCCTGTTTTGATGCAGCATGCTGAGCCGGCGTACAAATCTTTAGAAAGAAGAATGTACTGCTCTGGGACGCCATAGTGTTCAAGGATGCGCCATATCGAAGGTCTGTGGATGCTGTCGAAAGCTTTTTTGAAGTTCACAAAGTTGATGACTGTGTCTAGAACGTATACGATGCATTGTTCAACTATGTTTCTTAGGGCAAAGATTTGCTCGCTGCAAGAACGCCCTTCTCGAAAACTAGCCTGGTTCTCTCTCAATTTCGAATTAACAGCTCCCTGCAGTCGTTTCAACATGATTCAACTGAATACTTTACCGGACACTGAGAGTAAGGTTATCCCAATCCAATTATTAAAATTCGAGAGATTTCCCTTTTTGGGTAATTTAACAATTGAACCCTTTTTCCAATCGTCTGGCACTTGTTTATGGATCCATACCATGTTGAAGAGCTCTGTCAGTTGTTCCATAATTATCTCTTTCCTATACTTAAGTAATTCAGCATGTATGCCGTCAATGCCTGGTGATATTTTATTCTTCAAAATCTGGATAGCCGCTCTCACCACTGCTCTAGTAATCTCACTCGTGTCGGCATCCAACGGCTCCATTTGCGCGATATTTGCCCAATCGAACTCGACATCTGGTGCTGTTTGGTTAAGAACCTCTTCGAAATATTCAATCCATCTCTTACTTTGTTCTTCTTCTGTCAACAAAGTTGTACCTGTCTTGCTCTTTATGGGGACAGAGCTGCTATTATATATTCCAGAAAGCTCTTTTACAATTCGACAAAGGGTACAGATATCGTTCTTGTTGGAAGCTTCTTGTGCCTCAGTGATTTTTCTGTCGACCCATCGTTGTTTATCTCTCCTGCAACTCCTCTTCACTTCCCTATCAAGTTTCCTAAAATCCTCATCTTCTTGAATTTGTTGCTGACTTCTGGATTGATCTCGTCGAATTTTAGCATTGCGTCTAGCATCAATTAGGATCCAAGACTCCATGTCTAGCGTTTTTTGTTTCAGCCTCGTCGTTGTCCAATCTCTGTTAGTGCACTTTGGGAAATGGCTTTCTTGAAAAGCTCTTATTTTTTCTCAATAACCCCATCTGCTCCAAGGCTGCAAAACGATTTGACAAATTTTGTCTGAAGCATTCTGCTACAACATTGTTTTGGAGTTTCTCTACTGCTAGCTTCTGTGGCCTATCTGTCTTGATAAGACGTTTAAGCTTAGTCCTAACCTTGGCAACTAGGAGGTAGTGATCAGAACCCACATCCGCACCTCTATGGATTCACACATCGAGTAGTGATGAACGCCATCTCTTGCAGCTACAAATGTAATCTATCTCATTTAGTGTGTTGCCGTCTGGAGATCTCCAACTCATCTTGTGTATCTGTTTGTGCTTAAAGAAGGTATTTCCTATCATCAGGTCGTTTTCATTACAAAGACTTATTAAGCGTTCACCATTATCACTCGCCCTAGTGGAGGTGGCAAAGGCACCAACTACTGTGGAGCGCTGGTCTTTGTGTCATAGCTTAGGAGCTCACTCAGAGTGTCATGAAGTTGTTGATAGAAAATATCTTTTGCTTCTTCGTCTGCTGCTTCTGTTCGAGCGTATACCTGTACAATTGTTATCTTAGTATGTTGTATCTGAAATCGCGCAGTGATAATTCGGGAGAAAATAGGTTTCCAACCAACTTATGCGGCTGTAGCACCCTTACTTAAAAGCAAGCCTACTCTCCTCATATGGTGCTCCTCCTCATCGGAGTATAGTACCGTGATATTATCACTTGTTAGCCTTCCTTGTCCAGTCCATCGCATCTCGCTAACTCCTAGCACATCCAACCCTTATTTCTTCATCTCCCGGATCGCCTGTGGTAACTTTACGCTTTCATTAAGTGTTCTAATAATCCATGCTCCCACTCGGGTAATGTATTTGGCGCTGAAAACTCTGACTCTCGAAAGACAGACTTCCTTTCGGCTTTCATCTGCCCTTGTCATACTTGCATCAATGGATGCGTCATCGTCTTCTAAGCGTCTTGTTTGTTGACCAGATTGGTCACCTCTTGCTGTTTCCGTAGTATGGTGCAGTTTTACAGGGCAGGGCCACCAACCCTACGCCCAACCCTCCTCTTTTCTCAACCTGGCTTGCAGAGTCTATTTAAAACAAGGATGAATGCTTATGAACATGAAGATAACTATTACTAACAGTATTATTGAGACTCGTCATGCAAAGTGTACAAATGTTTTAAAAGGCTTTTGACAGGATCAGTGGGACCAGTAGTACAACACTACAATTTCCATTATCTCAGATTTTAATGTTTTGTCCTAAGTTTTTGCTAAAAGAAAAAAAATTAGGTAGAAGAAAACAAATTAAGTAGAATTTTTTTAACAAGTATTTGTTTAGGTTGGTAAAATGGTAATAATAGCATTTTTGAAGGACACATTGTTCTTGTTCCCTTTTCTTGCCTAGCTTCGCTGTAGTATTACCAGTCAATAGCACAGCTAAGATTTTTTCTACTGTTTTTTTTTATTTTCAGAAAACAGTATACAGGGACAGATAAAGAATGAAGAGAAAGAGTCTGTTGGCTTCACCAGTTCTGAAGATACTTCCTACAACCCCTGGCCGGGATATATTTTCACAGGACCCTTGAGGCCTTATCCAAAGGTAAAGCTTTTTGTTTCAAGTGTTTGCATTAGTAGGAATAGAGCAAAACCCATCCAAGGTGAAAGCATTTTCGTGCAGTCTTTATGACGTCACATATGTTTTACTTCCCTTTTTATATATTCCGATGTGAAATAGAGGCAATCATAACCAAAAACAGATTTTAGAAATGAGGCCTCGCATCAGTCAAAATGGTTTGGAGTATTGAGAGACTCACCGTTAGAAAAGTTATGTTTTCTCCAAAGTTGTAGTAGAGCTTTCGTGTTCACTATGAATTTTTAAAAACACTGTTTTAACATGCCATGAAAATAGACTCCATTGCATTGCTTTCTGATTTTGTACTATTTACGTAATAGCAACGTGTTGAATATTGCAGGTAAAATACCTGGGAACTGTCTACTAATATAAAAACACAATCAAAGTTACATGGTCTGGGTCACTTTAGATTTGTAAATGCTAGTTTTGATCATTAAAATAATTTGAAATAAACATGATGCAATAAATAGAAAAAAATTGTTTTTATTTTGATATTAATAGACTTTGAGCTCTTATGACCTTAAAAATAGAAAACACAAAGAAATTTTGTTAAAAACGTCTAAAATATGGGGTCCATCTATATCAACAGGCTAGGACACGATATTCTCAAAGAATTTACCTGTTTGGAATATCAGAGAACAGATGACCACACCAGAAATAAAACTGTAACGAAAAATTTTAATTGTGAAAGCCAACGAGGAAAATAGATGATAAGAAACACAACTGCTTGATCATTGGTTAACATCCAGATAATGTTTATCCTCCATCCGCTACGTTTATTTAATACTTATTTAGTTTAATATTAGATTATAGTTTTAAAAAGTTTTCAATGCTTTTCAATTTTCAAAGGCCTCAATGGTATTCGGGATACTAGATTATGGAAATATAAAGCCAGATTTTCTTTATTAGAACCCAATCTATATAAGCGTTTTGGTCTTCAACACTTCATCACAACATCCCATTAAGTACTTTATGGTACACAATGTTTCCTTTTTCTCAAACTTATTTGTTTCTTGTCTGTCTTTGCCCCTCCGTCTGTTTGTCTACCAATTTATCCATCTATCTGTCCGTCGAACTAACTTACCCACCCATCTAACTTTCTATTTGTCCGCCTCTCCTCCACTCTCTCTTTTACTCTCTCCTCTCCTCTCTCCGCTCCTCTTTCCTCTCCTCTCTCCTCTCTCTCTCTTTTAAAAACTAAAGATTATATTTAGTAGCAATATAATCTTTAGTTTTTAAACGCTTCACCTACTGATTCACTGGAAGTGATCTGTGTAGTAAATTTGTTCTCAGAAATCTTGTTTCATAATATTAATAAAATTTCTTTTTACATTTTGTAAATAAACGAGAAGCACCGCCAGGGCTTGCAACCCAGTATGATTATGAGCATGATGATAGAATGATGTAAAAGATTAGGTGGCATATTGACGTGTTGATGATTATTGGAATAATATTAAATCTTTCCAGAAAATAGTAATTTTTATATTTTATAAGATTTCAAACTTTTTCCTTACGCTGCATCAACCCAAAAAGAAAAAAGTAGGATAAGAACAAACTTACCGGTTACCTGAAAACCTTGGTATAAGAATTNGAAGTGATCTGTGTAGTAAATTTGTTCTCAGAAATCTTGTTTCATAATATTAATAAAATTTCTTTTTACATTTTGTAAATAAACGAGAAGCACCGCCAGGGCTTGCAACCCAGTATGATTATGAGCATGATGATAGAATGATGTAAAAGATTAGGTGGCATATTGACGTGTTGATGATTATTGGAATAATATTAAATCTTTCCAGAAAATAGTAATTTTTATATTTTATAAGATTTCAAACTTTTTCCTTACGCTGCATCAACCCAAAAAGAAAAAAGTAGGATAAGAACAAACTTACCGGTTACCTGAAAACCTTTGGTATAAGAATTGACAAAAGAAGACGTTTTAGACAACTTGGCTATTGTTGTCTTCCAAAATGCCATGTTAGTCTAAGTGTATTGTTACATCACTTCATTTAACAAGGTTTGAAAGATACCCAGTAAAATAGTTCCTCTTTACTGAACCTTAGGATCCCACAGCCTCCGTATTTTTCCATGCAAAATTACCTGAAATCTGGTTTGACTGTCGTTGCACTAACGACTATGTTACACCTACTTTCCTACATATATGCAGTTATAAAAATCAGTTGAACTGAGTGGCAGCAGTAACTCATTGATAGTGCAATCCTACAACATAGGATCAGGTCCTTAAATGTCAATGTCAGAGATTTGTTGTTTACAAGTAGGGTGTTGCAATGTCTTGTAAGAGACTCGTTTATAGACTTTGAGATACCCTTATCTTGACAATGGTGGCAAAATTAAGAGGGTAGGCCACGTAGATGTGTAGCCATTTTAAGCACCCATCAAATAAGGCACTTTTTGTAAATGCTCCAGCAAGAATTTAGAATTTTGCACTTATTTAACCCCCCTCATCCCCCGTAAATGGGGAAAATTCCTAGCAAAGAAGTAGGAAAATTCATCATAATTTCTTTACGGAGAATTCGTAAATGAGAAACCGTGTCAACTTCACAAATATTCTTTCCGATCTACCTCTCCTGCACCAGTCTTGTCATGACCGCCATGGTCAGCCCTGTTATTACCTTCACTCTCTTTCATTTGCTGTATACAGCTGCAAACAGGATATCTTTTCCGAAGTCTTTTCGTCATACAACATGTCTCACAAGAGCACTCTTTCGCTTTGTTATCGTTCCCAACAGACACGTAAGGTTGATTCAAATACTGGAGTACTTTAAGGCCCAACTGATGAACAACAGTCGTATATAGCTACATATTTCAAAAGTGTTTTATCTCAACATTCAGAACTATAGCTAGTAGTTCGAAACGCCATGGGTTTTAAGATCCTTTCATGCATGATTACATGATGGTGGCAAGGATTGTGGATGTGTTTTTGTTCGCTCTTGTAAGTATTTCGATTTTTCACGTAAAGAAAGCAAGTTTTATTACACCTGATGGAATAAGTATTACCTTCAACGTAAAGGAGATATATTTCACTGGCTATGAAACTCATTTATGTTCAAGCTTATGGCTAAATAGTAAAAACTTTCTAAAATCGACAAGACACAAACAGAAAAATATTTTGGTCTTGTTGCTACTTCTAGCTGGTGATATAGAGTCGCAACCTGGGCCAACTCTGAATTTGTTTTCTCATAAACGCGGATTTAAAATATTACATCAAAACATAAATGGAATATATAAGAAAATTGACTCGGTGAGAATTCTTTTACAAGACAAGAATATTCAATGTTTTGGTTTCACAGAAAGTCATCTTAACAGCTCTGTTACGGAGGCAGAGATATCTGTAGACGGGTATCGTATCGAAAGACTAGACAGAAAAACTGGTAGCCATGGTGGTGTCATCTGTTACCTGAGAACTGATATAAACTATGAACGTAGAAAAGACTTGGAAATCAAAGGAATTGAAGCGATTTGGATCGAACTTATAGTCAAAAACACGAACTCTATACTAATCTCCTTCATATACCGCCCCCCTGACAGCTCGAGTCATATCGACCGTGACTTCGTCCCAAAGTTAGAAAAAATGATTGAATCTGCAACACTCGAAAACAAAGAAATGGTATTAGCTGGGGACTTAAACTGTGATTACTCAACAGCAAACAACCACAAAGAAATTAAAAGTATTTTCAAAGCCAATGCGCTAAAACAATTAATCAAGCAACCAACAAGGATTACACGCCATTCAAAAACTCTAATCGATGTTTTTTACTCAAACAATAAGAGAAAAATTGCTGAAACAATCGTAGTACCATCTGCAATTAGCGATCATGACATTATTGGTATCAACAGGAAAATGCACTCTCAAAAGTTTCAACCCCGTAAAACAATATCAAGGATCTATACCAACTACCAACCAGATGTATACAAAAATGACATTAATTCTGTAAATTGGAGAGAAATACTATCAAATAGCGACTTTAACTGCAAATGGAAGATATTCAAAGATACTCTCATAAAAATTATAAATAAACACGCACCACAGAAAGAGAAAATAGTAAGAGGAAAACCCGCCCCTTGGCTTACATCAAAAATTAAAAACCAAATGCACGAAAGAGACTATTACCTAAAAAGAGCAAGACATACAAATGATGACGCAGACTGGAGTCAGTACCGCAAACTTCGTAACAGAGTGACACAAAGCATCCGTCAAGGAAAATCTAACTATTGTCAAAACATTCTTGCTGAAAATGAACACAAACCAAGCGACTTTTGGCGTTGTATCAAAAAGATCTTCCCAACTGAAAGGAAATGTTTGGAAATGCCCAAAACGATGAAAGTCGATGAAAAGATAGTAAGCGAGAAGTCTCTTATTGCCGACTCATTCTGTACCTTCTTCTCGACAATAGGATCTAGCCTCCAACAACGTGTTCTCTCTCTTGAAAACCGCATATGGAAACCGTTTGAGAACGAAAACCTTAGGAAAAGTCCTCTCCTAGGGGGAAAATTCAAGTTCAAAACCGTGACTCCTCCTAAAGTTGAGACAATGCTAATGAACCTAAAAATTTCCAAGGCAAGTGGTCCAGACCAGATCCCACCTCGAATGTTACGTGATGCTGCAAAAGAACTGTCCATACCCTTATGCCATCTCGTAAACCTAAGTCTTCAGCTCGGAGTTTTCCCTACTTTAGAAAAAATAGCAAAGGTTACGCCGATTTTTAAATCAGGAGAAAGTACGTTTTTCGATAACTACCGACCAATATCTGTACTGAACAGCATATCCAAAATAGTAGAAAAGGTCGTGTGTGAACAACTAACAACCTACCTTGAATCTCAAAATAGACTTTTCAAGCACCAATATGGCTTTCGAAAAAGTAAATGCACTCAGGATGCAGTTATATATGTCCACGATTATATCCGAAAAAACATGAACCAAAAAAACTGTACCGGAGCCATGTTTGTCGATTTACGAAAAGCCTTTGACACAGTCAGCCACGCTTGCTTACTCAGCAAACTTCCATCCTACGGCATAACTGATATCGAGCTAACTTGGTTTTCAGATTACCTCTTTAACAGAAAGCAGTATGTCAACTTCGAAAACACTACCTCCAAACTAAAACCAATTAACACAGGAGTGCCCCAAGGATCAATCCTGGGTCCACTCTTGTTTATTCTCCTAATAAACGATGCACATCAATGCCTTGAGAAATGCACAATGCTGATGTACGCTGATGATACAGTGCTTTTATACTCGAGTCCAAGCAGCAAAAGTGTAACAGAAACACTATCTCGCGATGGAGAGTCACTCTTCTTTTGGTTTAAGAAAAATGATTTGATTGTGAATTTAAAACCTGGAAAGACGGAGACAGTGCTGTTTGGGACCGCACAAAAACTTCGGACCCAACCATCGACAGAAGTCAGTATAAACGGTGAGAATATCAACAGTGTAAATCAGTACGAATACCTCGGAGTCACTTTTGACCAACATATGAGCTTTTCAGAACAACTGAGCAAAGTCTCAAAAAAATTATTACAACGAATAAACATGTTGAAAAGAGTCAGGGTAAACATCACTTCTGCAACGGCAAACATAATTTACAACTCAATGATTGCACCTATGATGTTATATTGTTCTCCTGTTTACCTCGGACTTGCCGGTGTTAACCAAAAATTCACAAACCTTGAAACCAAAGCATATAAAACTATAAAGACCAGGCTTCAAAATACAATCACAAACAAGATCAAACAAAGATCAGCAGTTGAAGTCTTCAAACACATACATCAGCTGAAGAAAAATGATGTAATCAAATTCGATATTTTCCAGCATAATATCTCCACACGTGGAAATGGAAATAGACTTATTATACCGAAATCGAAAAACGAAGCAGGAAGACGATCCTTCAATACGCAGGGAGCATTAGTTTTCAATTCATTACCCGAACATATGCGAAATGAACAATCTTTTATTATATTTAAACGTGTTGTAAAGAACTATAAATTTTAGACTACTTATCTCACTAGGATTTTGATTTATATTTTTATCCTTTTCTTTTAGACAGGTCCTTTATTGATAGCAGAATGTATTTTCTGAAAAAGTTAACCTGTAAAAATATGTTTGATAATAATAATAATAATAATTGGTTGCTGGATAATGGGGCTATCTTCCCAGGTAGTGCCTTAAGGTACAACTATATTTTTTGTAATATCAGTCTTTCGTGATTTCTTTCGGATCGTTATTGTTATTAATGAAGAGAGCCCCCCTGTTGCAGAATTATTTGACCGATAACTACTTCACCATTAAGAATACAATACTGTGGTGTCGGTGGCTGTAGGTTTTTCATCTTTTATTATCTTTATTTTTGCTTATGTATAGACGAAGGTCTTCCGATTTACTGCCTGTTACTGTATTTGTCACTTTTGTTAATCCACATTGATAAGAATAGCTTAATAAGGGTAATATTCATTTGCGACGTATCTGCCTCCTACTTTGATTGTGTCTTTACTTTCATTAACTGCGTCTGTCATAATCTGGTGTTGTATATACTTATAACAAATGAGGATTTAATATGCATCCCTGCCGTATCCCCCTCCCCCCTTCCTTTCAGTTTCGAAATAACCATTGTTATCACAGGATGGCTTAAATGTGACTCTGGTTGTCATGAAAGTTTTTTATGAAATCGATAAAATGTGCGTGAAAGCCCATTTTCGCCAGTGGGTCCCAGAGAACGTTTTGGACGGCTGTGTGAAAGAGCTTTTTGTAGTAAATAAATCAAATCTGTTAACCATTTATAACTATCCGCTGGTTCTACTGTTTGAGCTTGAGTAATTCGATGCCTTGTAGAGATGGTGAAGCATCGACAAAGTTTGCACGCCATAGCCACTCCTCTGTTTACGTATTGCTACTTCTAAATAATAGATAAATAGAACAGTGGTTTTCTCTTGAAGCTTACAAATCTCTAAATAATCTGAAATGTGATAACTTTTACCAATACGTCAAAGTAATGTGAAACTCAGCAGGGATACCCTATTTAGAATACCAAAAGCAAATTTGAAGTCATCTAAAAAGAGCTTTTGTTTTCAAGGAGCTTAAGTTTACAATAAACCCCAAGTGAAGTTCGCTCAGTTTCATTAAAAGATGGAGTTTTAAAATTGTTATATGAATAAGGTTATTTTATGGCCTTTAGTCATTTATCCCTCTTAGTAATTTTACTTTATTGGTAATCTTTCTTGTATTTCGTACATGACTCATGGGAAAACAGAAATTGTGCATAGCTTATACTTAACCTTTTTTAATGGCTTATCCTGTTTAAATATTCGCTAAAAAAAAGTAAAAAAGTCAATCAAAGATGTTTATTTTTAATTCAATGTTCTTTTCAATGAGTAAAAAAGTTAATCTTTACCATAATTTTACTCTGCCACCATGATTAACTTCATGATAACTAAGAACATCACCTTTGTAGTCGCTAGCAATATTATCATGGTGGTAGAATTAATATCATGTCTTAGCATTGAATATGTAGATGTACCAATATCGAAGTAATTATTAGCGATCGACAGTGCTCAATGGTATAAGAATATTAGAGCTATCATATGGTGGACGACAAAAAATAATCAACAAAACTGAATTTAGTACTGTCAGTTTCATGTTTTCACAATCGTCAGCTAAACAAAATGAACATATTTCTCTAGCGTATCTAGTTATAACTAGAACAAATTACAAAACATATAAAATTACCCTCGTGGGATTGACATAGTTTGTATAATTGAATATGCAGTAATAAAAAGATTTTTTTTAAATGCTTTATCACACCTAGTCCTTTGATTTGCTTTTGATGAGCTAACAGGAATTTATTTAAGTGTCTACATTTTGTAATGAGTTCACTACGCTTGTTCAACAGTTCCTCTTTGTTAGCGTAATTAAGGATCTCGAACTTTTCCCACAAACAAAGGTTGCATTTTTTCGATTTGTCTGAATAGGGCTGCGCGTGAGTAATTACCCTCAACTTCCTCGATATAACTATGGACCTACCTACGAACTCATTTCGTCCGTCCGTTTTTGTCGCCCACAATATGTAGACATAAAATGACTAAATTTCCTATCAAAGGCGATTGATTTTATGAAATCTCTTGTTTTACATTCTCAAAATAACATGCAAAGAATAATAGCAATAATAATGTATAATAATATTATGTAATAATATGTAGTACAAATCGCCATTAAATATATGAAAACAAAAACATTTCTGCTTTATGAAAACAAACGTTGCAACCTGGTTTTATTACTTAGAAATGGTTATTTCCTAGTATTCTAGCTGCCACTAATATAGCAGCGTATTGAACAGAATGTGCCACTAGGTTGATGCCAATAGCCTTTATAAAGTTTAGAAACATTTTTGAACCACTATCTAGTGCCCCAACAACAATTGGTACCACCATAACTTTGCTTAGTTTCTAGAGTGGCGTAAATCTCCAGTTTAAAGCCATGATATTTTTCCACTTTAAATTTATCTGGTTCAGTCATCCTTTTACGCCGAGGTACCACTATTTCAATTATTTTTGCAGACTTTTCCCAATTATCAATGATGACCATCTCCGGTTTCCTTTCCCTGATCTTATTTTCGCACTAAATCATCATATCCCATAGGATCTTATGATCAGCAGTTTCAACTACAACCTCAGGTTTTCGATCATACGAAATCTCAGGTTTGTGTAATTGAAATTTCTTATATAGCTTCCATTGGACCATCTCTGCAACTTTGTCTTGTGCCCTTTTATAATTTTTTCCCCAAGTGCGTTTCACTCGCAAATGACATGGCTTACTATCTCCCCTTTCTGACCACATAATCTACAGTTCTGTGATTCTGCAATTTTTCTATGTTATGCTTGACATAATTAGTTCTATTGGCTTGGCCCTGTGCTGCACAGCTCAATGCCACAGCCGGGATTGTTAATGCTATTTCCAAGGTGCATCTGTATAAGTGGTATCTGGTAAGTCACTGATAAACTTACCATGCATTTGTTTGTCTCCTAAAGCTTACTTCCTTTTTTCATTCAAAAATATTTTAAGCTATGACGTTTTGACACAATTCTCAAGGTGTAATGTGCCTACACGCTTAATACCTTACAATAGCGTATCAGTTAAATTCTTTCGGCACCATCTCAAATTATTCTCCTCACTACCGATAGCATCTTCACAACCCATTAATCCTCTCATACTCTCTTCTTGATTATTGTAATGTCGATCAGCATCACTTTTTTGGTGAAGCCCTTAATGCATAGAAAACAGTTTCTGAGTTTTTCAATCAAGATCCTTTACTTCTTCTATGTTCCAGTTGACAATTCCCGCTGCGTACCTCAACACTGCCACTCCCCATGTATTAACGGCAGAAACAACAACAATTGCTCTTTCGCCTCTCTCTCTCTCTCTCTCTCTCTCTCTCTCTCTCTCTCTCTCTCTCTCCCTCACTCCCTCCCTCCCTCTCCCTCCCCCTCACATACCACAACAACCTCCA
>RDPX01000225.1:743195-753498 GCA_003991215.1 Morbakka virulenta
TATATTTTAATGTTTTTGCTTTTTACTTACAAATTCTACCAGTGCACACACTGATAGCAATATTGTGATACAAGTGTAACTTATGCTGTAAAAAGATTCAAAATTAAAGGAATTGGTTAAATTGGTAAGGCGACTTTCCTGTAGGTGCCTTTCTATATTCTAATATAATAATAACATTCATTGTATTGTTGATGATAGTGACGGAAAAACTATAATCACAGTGGAGAGAATCGAGATGGCACAAATCGTATAAATCGATATATATATAGTTCATAGTTATAGTTGCGCCAACATTAGCAAAATACGCAAATGAAGTAAAGAAATTGTCAACGTTAAGATTCGAACTCGCATCCCTTCAAGTCCCACGTTCATGTCCAATAGCTTGAGCACCCGACCACTTGGACATAATGATCAAGGAAGTAAGTTGTATTATTGAACTGTTGCTGAGAAGAACTGAAGTAAGAAAGAAGTCGCTGCCAGCTCTCTCAAAAGATGTGTTTTCTTGGTCATACGCAAAGAGGGAATGAAAGGCGTAACATTACAACGAAGAAAAGATCGAAAACATAAATGAAGCCAACAGGGAACATGAACTGAATTTAAAGAGATATGAACATTGATTCTATGGCCGTACTACGTTCAGTTAAGACCGTCAACATTTGCGGGATCGGAGAGCCCGAGCAAGCATCAAGCAAGGCACTTGAAAGAAAAAAAACCTTATTTCTGTGACTAAATGTAGGCCTGGTATATAGTTATTGAAATAGAAAAATAGGCAGGTTAATCAAAGAAATCGTCGGGGGTAAGATTCTTCCTGAAGTCCATGTTAGGGCAGATTTCGGTGCCAGTGTTGCTCTCAGTATGAACATTAGTTCCTTTGGCACGGTTCGTCATTGCTGATTTATCTTGTTGCCATTTTGCTAAACTGTTTGTTTCAAGCTGAAGTTACACCTGGCATTGTTTCCTTTCCTAAAAGGGTATCCTGCAAGTGAAATGGCATTAAAAAGAAGCACACAGATACAGATATTAAATGCTGAGGAGAGAGAAGCAATGCGAGTAGTTTGTAAGGTACGTCACTGTCTTTTGAGGTTAAGATTGCCTTATTTCTTGAGGGGTTCAGAACCGTTGTAGTTATTTGTTTTCTGTGAAAACATACGTTACCAAGTCTCCCCTGGGTTTGGCTGAAAATGGACTATTACTTAATTAGTAACTGGTAATACGTACCAGTATTACTAATAAACAACAAATCTGCACACTGTTAGAATCCTTGTATTTTTGTCCAAAGTTCAGAAATGCAGGGAAACCAAGAATAAATATTAGAATGTTTACAAAGCTCAATGAATTTGCTTATCAGTTTCTAATGTAAACCTCAGTATGTCACCCAACAGCAAAATGATCATTCCGGTTATCATATATATATATACATGTGTGTGTGTTTGTGATTATCTATATATATGATTATATATATAAATAAATATATATATATATAATCTCTCTTCCCCCCCCCCTCTTCCTCCCCCCTCTCACTCATTTTCTTTCGCAAAGCGTGTAACGCCGAAAACGCTTGCCCTCTCTCTCTCTCTCTCTCTCTCTCTCTCTCTCTCTCTCTCTCTCTCGCTCTCTTTTCCACACTTTCCTCCCCTTCCTCTCCTAACCTTTATTTGCTTGTTTGTTCTTTTAGTACAGTTGTCGAGGTAAGACCTACCAGTGCACAGATATAATTTTATAAAACAACAGAAACAGCTTGACCCTTATTTGTATAGAGACAACGATCGTGTTCATATTTCTAAGAATTATATTATGCAGTACTAATAGCACAAAGATTTTCATTGCACGTAAATACTTTTTAAATAAGGGCTGGTTTGTGTTAATTGTTTCTTTTTATTTCTATCAATTATAACCAATTCAGTTGTACAATCTTCGTTGAATTGCGATTCATCACCATACTCTCATCATAAACGATCTTTTATTGTCTTTTTAGTTAGCTCGTGAAGTTTTAGACATTGCTGCAAAAGCCGTTAAAGTAGGAATAACGCCTGATGAAATCGACAATATAGTGCACAAGGTATGTGATCTGTAATTAAAGTTTTTCTGCTTCTTTCCTGTTTCTTAAATTGGTTGTCTTCGGATACAAAACATGTTTGATGATATTGATCAGAACATAGGCAAGGTACATCAACAGTTCCCATTATTTGTTGTCTTTGTGCTTGGTGAGTTTATGTAAGCTGGGTAGACTTTTTGTCTCACTCAATTGGAAAGGTCGATATTCGTGGTAAGCAGTGAGATGGCATCAGTCAAAGGATCTTGCACAGACAAGGGCTTTGCCAACTCTTGTATCATGCACAAACTAAAGTGCAAATGGAATAGAGCATCACAACGCTTTATAAGCAAATATGGTTGTTCGCTCTAGCTTTTTCCACCTATGCTAGGTGCAATTATTTAACGTAACTCCGAAATTACAGCGAACGTAAATTACGATGAAAAGTAATGAACAGTATTCTCTCCAATTATCGGACACCATTGGGGCAAGAGCGAGGTGTTCGCTAATTGGAAGTGTCTCCCTTTTGGAAAGTTTTGCAATGTAAGGCCAAAATTTGAAAATAGACCCGAGTTTTGTACTTAAAAGGTGTAATTTAGGTAATTTGTGGGTATCGGGTTCTTGAAAGTGCCAAACACTTCCATTACGGCTGACGTTATTGGAAAGAGGTTGAATCGTGAAGGTGGCTATGGTCTGGAGATTCCAATTATTTACCACTCTCATGGACAAGAAAAGTTAATTAGCTGGGCTGTAAAGAAGCTCGAAGCTGTAAAAAGCGAAGTAGATTGCAAAGTGTTAAAGTATTTGAAATAAATATTTGAACAAATATTCATTTGTCTCTATTTTTATTCGCTGACTCCTAACTTCTTTGTACTATCCGCTAATTAGAAAGAAAAAAAAGCCATATTGACTATTTTGTGCAAAAAATCTTGTCCGCTAATTAGAGTGTCCGCTTATTAAGTGACCGCTTTTTGAAAGGTTTTTTTGAGACTTTGACCAGAAAACAATCGGGGGAAAAAATTGTCCTCTAATCAGAGGTGTCCGCCTTTTAGAGTGTCTGTTAATTGGAGAGAATAATGTACATAGATGAATAAGATTTCACTTTATATTTACTTATTCTCAACAAATTCTTTTAAGAATTTTAATGTTAACCTTAAATTCTCTTGCAATGTATGTTGTTTGATTTTGTTTTTCCACCTCACCGTAAATAATGGAGTAAATCTGTGAGCTTCCATTTCCGTCATAGGCCACCATAGAACGGAACTGTTATCCGTCTCCATTAAATTATCATGGATTTCCTAAAAGCTGTTGCACGTGAGTACTGGTGATATTTTTTCTCTAACAGGAATAGAAGCAAGGGTTTCTAGTCTCATTCATTATCAGAAGATATTTTTGTAGTAAATTTGTAATCTTTTTCTTGAATTTTGTGGTGTTGGAAAATGTTTTTGTTTTTCTTTTCTGATCATTTTTTATGTTTGCAATAACTTATTTAATGTTTTGTTTGTTTTGTTCTTTTCATTTTAATAAGTTGTTGTGTAATATTTATGTTATATTTTTGTAGATCGGTAATATTTTTTTGCCTTGTGTTTTGTATTGTATTTGTGTAATATTTTTATATATATTTTTTTATATTTTTGTTATATTTTTTTGTTTTCTGCTATTCTTGTAGCTTGGTTAGGCTTCACATCATGAATTTTTGTTTTGTTTTTTCCTTATACCCTCCATTAATACAACATTTACTTTTTTAACATTTCAATAAGAATTGAAGCAATATTTGTTATTGTGATTGGGTTTTTTCAACTTATGTATAATGAGAAAATATGCAAAAAAATAACACAAAACATCACTTATTTTATTACCTTGATTTATTTTTGGACATAGCTCGATGCTAAAATCGATCTCTAAAATAAAATCCAGCAGGGATCCAGTGTTAACTTGGGGTGTTTTTTAGCTCACAAGAAAGTCATATCAAACCTAGGATCGTGTTACGCCCCCACCCACCACCCCACCACCCCCTCCTGAGTGTCTTTTGATAGCAAATTTGTGTTGGATTTGTGACTGTTTGGTTCTTGTGTCATTCGTTGGAGGTAAGAAATCTTCTTGAATGTGCCAAACTTTCATTTAACATACGTTTTTGTTCTCACTCATCAGAATTTTGTAGAATACAGAAAATCTTTGTATCCACATTACTCAAACTAATGAAAGAGATGCCACTGAAATATTTTATTGAAGCAATTTGAAAATCCCAGTACATTTTTCAGTACATTCTAAGAAACAGCTGCTTTCCAGTATATTTTCAGTGCATTTTCCCTTCAGCGTAGCCCAGTACATTTCAGCACCAGTGGGCACCCAGTGGAGAGTGAATCATGCAAATTGACTGTGAATTGACATTGAAGTGGGACTACTTTTCGGAGCTGTACAAATATTCTTATGTAACGCCATCTCAATCATTTTGTTTTAGATCAGTAAATGAGGTTATTTGTCATGGGATACCAGATAAGCGACCGCTTAAAAACGGAGATATTGTAAACAGTAAGTGATGATTCATCATACGTTATATACCGCGTTACCCTGCAAACATATATGTGTATATACATACATATATATGTTATGTATACCTTAAATGTACATCCGTAAGAAGGCAATTTAGTATTTTATGTTCTTTGAAGTAGAACTTTTAGCCGCTGTACGGTCAAGACACCTTCATTTTTCATACCAGGTGATTGCTATATGGAATCATATAGAGGATCCCTTGCAGCGACGTCAACTTTTAACTGGTAACAGGTCTAGTGAGTCTTTGCAGTCTTCCTGTAGCTGTTACCCTTGCAAAAGTAAAAAAATGGCTAAGATAGGATTTTTGTCAGCTTAAAGCCGGGCCTGTGTTAAATGCAGTGCTGATATCTGCATTTGCATCGGTTGAAAAAGTAGATTTTGACGCTGAAATCCATTTTTTTGACCCATGAATGAAATCAGTTTGGACGTTAAAAATTTGTACATCACAGCTCCATTCTTGAAACCATTAAGCATTCTTAGTAAAAGGGAGCTTACTTTTCGCCCCAACTGAGCCATTGGAAATGCAAAATTTTATTGTCAGTAAGAGGGGAAAAAGGGAAAAGGTTTGTGACTGAAAGTGACTGACCCACACACCTTTTGACACTTGTAAAAAGAATAAAAAAAGTTATAGAAAAAACCTATTATCAACTGTCAATATTACAGAGAATAAAAAGGTTTACATTGATTTATATTTTAAGGTGTTCCTTTTGGGAAATATTTTTCTTGTGTTGGTGATTGTTTTGGGGATCATTTGGCAACTTTCAGGGATCTAATCTGGAATGTCTCATTTGTACCCATATAAATTTTGATAAATTTCCTTTCTACTGGAGTCTATTACCAAGTTAGGGTTTTTCATGGTGGTCTTATGTTTTGGTTACAAAGCTGCCTGTTTACCTAGCAGTTGTACCGTGCCCAGCCGGTATTTTGAATTACATTGTAAAAAATACATTCAACAGACAATAAGAGTTGCTAGCTCTGTTTATCGATGATTTTTGTAGAAGAGAAATTTGGTGGTTTTGTGCCTTTTAGAACGTATATAATAAGTTTGAAACCTGTTTTCATTTACGTTTTTATATTCTATTTGTTTTTGGTCATACTTGTCTGTTAATTTACCAATATGCCAATATAGGGATTTTTCAATATAGTATAAATATATGTATCTATATTTCTCTGTATATACTTGTGTATATATATATATATATATATATATATATATATATATATACTCAATCTGCAGACATTACTGTTTCACCCTTTGTGGGCTCATCAGTGCAGCACAGAGCTTCTGAGACATAACTCTCTGGCCATGTTGCCGGAGCAAACACAGCCTAAAGAGTTACTGTGGGATCTTGTCAGAGTGCTCAAACTACGCAAGCGCAGTGAGCTCCGCATTACGCAAGCAACAGGTCCCCGAATCTCAGAGAGAGTGCTCAACCAAATATATTCATAATATATATTATGAATACAAAGTTTGTGTACACTAAGATATGTTAGTACATAAGGGGCAGACTGTCAGTAAATTGCAGTCAAGATTCAAATCTTTGATGATCGAAGAAGTCCTTTCCTCTTCTAGATTATTTATGTAAGGATTAAAAAAAGTCAGTAAACTTTAAATCCTTTAAAATATTTACACGTCACCAAGAGATTTGCCATGAGATGGCAGGATTCCTACTTAAAATTTTAATGGCAAAAACCATTTTGTGTTAAATTGTTGCCATTGATTGTAACTATGGAGGAAACAACTTATCGTAGTCTTGTAGCGTACGTACTAAAATACAGAACATCTAGAAACGATTGGGAACCATTTCCAGTGACCTACAACAATTGCACGGTGTCATGGTAACCCGATTTGACGAAACATTTTGTCAAAAGTTAGCAAGTGAAAAATAATTATTCAAGTATTTGAATAAATTATGCAGAGGACAAGAAGAAAAATAAATATGATATAAGAAATATAATATAATATAATATAATATAATATAATATAATATAATATAATATAATATAATATAATATAATATAATATAATATAATATAATGTAATAAAATAAATAATATAATGTAATGTTATGTAATATAATATAATAATATATTATATTATATAATAGAATATAATATAATAGATTATAATAAAATACAATATGATATAAAAAGATAATAAGAAGAAAATGGCTACACTTTGTGATATTAGTCACTCGTCAGTAGATGTACCATGTAAATGTATGCATCACGCTCTGCATTCATGTATTGTAAACTGTATGTACAATGGAAAACCGCACAGACAGACAAACACACACACACACACACACANGTGCTCAACCAAATATATTCATAATATATATTATGAATACAAAGTTTGTGTACACTAAGATATGTTAGTACATAAGGGGCAGACTGTCAGTAAATTGCAGTCAAGATTCAAATCTTTGATGATCGAAGAAGTCCTTTCCTCTTCTAGATTATTTATGTAAGGATTAAAAAAAGTCAGTAAACTTTAAATCCTTTAAAATATTTACACGTCACCAAGAGATTTGCCATGAGATGGCAGGATTCCTACTTAAAATTTTAATGGCAAAAACCATTTTGTGTTAAATTGTTGCCATTGATTGTAACTATGGAGGAAACAACTTATCGTAGTCTTGTAGCGTACGTACTAAAATACAGAACATCTAGAAACGATTGGGAACCATTTCCAGTGACCTACAACAATTGCACGGTGTCATGGTAACCCGATTTGACGAAACATTTTGTCAAAAGTTAGCAAGTGAAAAATAATTATTCAAGTATTTGCTTTGGCATTTGAATAAATTATGCAGAGGACAAGAAGAAAAATAAATATGATATAAGAAATATAATATAATATAATATAATATAATATAATATAATATAATATAATATAATATAATATAATATAATATAATATAGTATAATATAATGTAATAAAATAAATAATATAATGTAATGTTATGTAATATAATGTAATATAATATAATATAATATATAATATAATGTAATGTAATGTAATATAATATAATTTAATAAAATGTAATATAATACAATATAATATAATATAATATAATAAAATATAATATATAAATGAATATAAGACAAAGAAAGGCCTGTTGTATACCTGGCATAATTATATACCATAAAATACATGGTGTAAAAGAGAAAATGTTTTTTGCATCAAACTGGATTCAAATCAGTGTGTATAGCAATCAAGGCCACAATCACCTGAGCTATCGTTGTCTGCCCTTCATCAGATCATTTTTTAACCAATTATTTTAGACGTTTGTGTAGATCTGCTAAACTAGCAGTATGTAAACGATCGTCCGGTTTGTTTTTTCTGTGACTTTCCGACAGCACCATAACCGAAATTATCAACCAATTCTTATTTCCGTTGAATCACCTGATTCTTTTCAAGCGGTATTGTTAAACGTATTCGAACAATGCACATGCAGTAGAGGCATTTGGGTGTTGTTGCTCAGGTTTAAGATACGTAACTAATTTAGGAGGGGGATTTAACATTGTCACGAAGGGAGAGGCGGACTTTAGAACTTGGAGGCACAAAAGTGTTATCGTTGTTTAAAATGACGGTAGTTTTTTACTTGAAAGTAAACAAACCAACCAAACAAACCAAAAACAAACAAGTGGAATTACAATATACTGTAATATCAATAGTTTAATTGATTTTGAAACTGCTTTTTTATTTATCAATTTCATACTTGGCTTTAAACATCATATTAAAGAAAAAAACGAGGAGCCGTGGCTTAGTGGTTAGTGCAACTGCACAGTAACCAAGAGTTCCGGGTTCGATTCCCCGAGCTAGCGAGGAGAATTTGGAACTTTACAAACTTTACAAAGAAAAAAGCCTTTGGTTGGCGTCAGGAAAGGCATTCGGCCAAGAAATCCCTCACTGCCAAATCAAAGTCCCTCTGCAGGGCACCGTCTGAGCCCCAATTACTTGGGGAAAATGACGTTAAAAACTAAAAAAATAATAATAAAAAATTAAAGAATATAAACAGGATTCCAGTACCATCCCAATCAAAAACCTTCTCCTTTTGAATGGACCGTCTTTGTAACTTCCCCAGATACCATATGTTGATGATATAGTTTTTCAAATATCCGCACTTCTTAGGTTTATTTTATTTTTAGTCGACATCACTTGTTTTCACAATGGCTTTCATGGAGATCTTAATGAAACGCTTCTCGTGGGTGACGTAGACGAAGAAGGTCAACAACTTGTAAAAACTGCTTATGAGTGTTTAATGCTGGCTATAAATGAAGGTAAAGACATTATTTGTTGCCTCTTGTTGACATGTTGACATATTTGTTTATATTTTTGATATATACTTTTTAGGAAAGTTTTCAATGATATTCATGATTAAAATGATTATTCACAAAGAGTGAAAGACCCATTCAGCTTAGACAGGGAAATACACAAATATACTTTCCATTTTGCACCTTTTGTTCGCAAATGTATAATTTTTTTATCGCGTATTTTGTAAGGAAAAGTGGTGAAAAGGGTGAAAGTGTCTTTGGGGTGAGGGGGGATGTAGTAGAATAAATTAGAATGATGATCTCGAAGAAAGACAAAACCATGCTGATTATTTTATGATTGTAAACCGATGATAGGGAGAGAGAGAGACAGACAGACAGACAGACAGAGAAACAGAGAGACAGAGAGCGAATAGAAGAGATATTGTGGCCGTAAATTGGTTTTGTTTGACTTGGTTTTTGCGATAGTGAGTCTTTATTTCGTTTCTTGGATCATATTTCCGCCCCAATACTTAATCCGGATGGTGGGAAAATTCGTTCGGTAAGACACAAGACTGTTACAACTGAAAAAAGTTTTTAACCTGATATATTTAGCAGATATTTAGCAGTGTAGTTACAAAGCTAGCTTGATAATATTGGCAAAGACAACAATTATCAACTAACTTTTAAATATTCTATTGACATTGCTTTACGAAGGCAAAAACGAAATTACGAATAAGAATTCAAATTCAAAATAGGACCAGGGCGTTACAAAATCCAATATCCAATGAAAAGGGAGAAGCGGACCGTTTCTGTACAATTTGAAACAACGGAGTATACAACAAAAGCAAGGCAGATAGGAGATAGATGTATGCAGTACTGTGTATTGTGAATGGATTACTTCCAATACTTTATCTGTTTTATACTTTTTTTCATCGATTTAGTAAAACCTGGCATGCGTTATAGGGATCTTGGTGACATTATTCAAAAACATGCAAAGGCTAACAACTGTTCAGTGACGAAATCATACTGCGGACATGGAATTCACAGGTATCAGTGTAGCCACGTATATGGTATGTAATAAAAAGATAAAAAGGTAGATGGATGGATAAATAGCTAGATAGATGGATAGATGGATAGATAGATAGATAGATAGATAGATAGATAGATAGATAGATAGATAGATAGATAGATAGATAGATAGATAGATAGATAGATAGATAGATAGATAGATAGATAGATAGATAGATAGATAGATAGATAGATAGATAGATAGATAGATAGATAGATAGATCGATAGATAGGTAGGTAGATAGGAAAAAACTAATATTATATAATTAATTAAAGGAGGCTTTTATATATGGTGGGTTATAGTAACTGTAATAGAATAATGTTGAACTGGCACATATAACAGCTATTGTTTCTCACTCAGTGACATTTGTAAAGAAACACTACTTTACA
>RDPX01000225.1:754487-764648 GCA_003991215.1 Morbakka virulenta
ACCTTTTCTTTGTGTTGTTTCTTCCGTCTCTCTCTCTTTCTCCCTCTCTCCCCCTCTCTCTCTCTCTGTCTCTTTCTCTCTCTCCCTCTCTCTCTCTCTCTCTCTCTCTCTCTCTCTCTCTCTCTCTCTCTCTCTCTCTCTCTCTCTCTCTCTCTCTCTCTCTCTCTCTCTCTCTCTCTCTCTCTCTCTCTCTCTCTCTCTCTCTTTCTCTTGCTTGAGTTCAAGGTTTTGGGGTTTCGTTGTTGCCGGTTGATTGTTTTTTAATGTTAATTATAATTTTTTCTTCTTTAAGGAGCTTAAACATGTGTGCAGAAAATAATTTTGAAATTTGCCCAGAGCCATGGGTAAATTTCACCACAATGAACTTTGTACAATATATTCGACACAAGAATGTGTTAGCAGCATTTACCTTATTGCACGAAAACAAACTGCTTTTGTAATTATTAATACGAAAATAGTCGTAATTAAATGCAGATTAATTTATACTGCGGTTTACAATAATGCACCTTAATCAACATTTGAAAAAGAATTCCCTAGAAAAAGCCATAAAAGTAAGCAAAATTAGGAAATGTTTATATCAGAATCTTTCTTGAAGATAATTTCATTAGAAAATCGAATTTTACCCTTCCATTTTCCCTTATCGTTCATTTGGTGGGTGCGGCCTTAATTGGGCGTTTCTAATTCCGTACTCGCTTTTTTTTCGTGTAAGAAGATATATAAAAGAATGCCAAATCGTAATTTACTTTCTTTCCGTAGAATATGTTTTCTGGTTCCTGGGCTGACTGTGTTGTAATTATTTTTGTTGTTTTTTTGTTGGCGCTCATAACATGATAACTGCAAATATTTGTCAACCTTGCGTAAAATAGTTTAGGGCCTTTAATTAACAGCAGGAAATATAGTATTGACTTGATCAAAATCAATAAACGTTGTTGTTGTTGTTTGCCTCCTAGTATGTGTTATTATTGTGATTAAGTAATGTTTGCTTATACAGGGTATGGCCCTTTAGATTTAAGACTCATTTGGCATTAGAGTTTGATATTTGCTTGTAGAGAACAAGGCAGTCGGAGTTATGAAACCAGGTCACGTGTTTACTATTGAACCAATGATAAATAAAGGTAAGTGAGATCCGTGAAAACCACACATTTGATAAAATGCAGATTTACGTTGATAGGAGAATCAAAGAAATCTATTGGAGGGTTGAACGTACCTGTCTAGTTTTAAAGTAAACATCTTATAGGAGTTCACGCGTGACATTAAAATAAAAATGATTTTCTATTTTTCGGAATATTTTATAAGGATGTGACTCTAATAATCTTGAAAACTATGAACGTTGTGGACTCAGAGGAAGCCATAGATGTAAGAGCTTTATCATGTTTTGAAACGTAGCTCAGAAAAAGCTTAGACTTTCTATGTTGATAATCTCAGTGGTGTTTGTTTTGTTCAAAAGGTGCCATCCTAGCCTAAGACTGATTTTAACTAGCCTGTGGTCTGTGTCTGTTTTGATGCCAGAATATGAGCTCGAGTCTAGCACATGTGTTCTGTTTCTGATCATGATGTATAGGGATTTCTTTTGCCTGTTTTTTTTCCTGGGCTCTCTTATGTGGTTATGTGTGCCATTTTGTGTTGAAATAATGTGTTTGTGAGTGTCACTTTATTGTTTTTTCCCCCGCTTCACAGACTGTCATAAATGTAAGAATAAAGACTAAAAAGGCAGGTTGTAATTCCCGCCATGTGGATTCGTCACTTCCACAACGTCACATGCTTCGACAGAGTAAAAAATATCGTTCAAATTGATACATTTAGGAGTAAAGCTATTTCATAGTAAGGGTATATTGAAATTCAATTGAACTGAATCCAATTAAACTGTCAAACCAAACCATAGAAATCCCAGGTGCCTACGCTATTGAGAAAGCCATGCACAATTTTTGAATTGACGAAAACAGGGGAAAATATGATTTTTATTAATTTGCTATTCGCGTAAACTTTGGAAGAAAAATATAAGAAGGTTTTTGTGACAACCTTGCCCAACTGAACACGTTTCCTTGGCCGTGGTGACGCCACGCCCAGCGATTTATAATAAAGATGCAGGATGACGAAAATGAAAAGTGAAAGTTAGATGCAGCATAATATAATTACGATAAAACCTACGATTGGTAACATTGGTAAAAACACAGACTATATACAGTGAAATTGTTGTTGTGAACCAGCTCAGTTTAACGGGTTTACACTCGAAATTGCACCCGAGCTCCCAAACGAAGAATGTTCTGCTGATTTCCAATCTATTAAAAACCAAACAAATAAAACTTTTAAATATACGAATCCGTCTTTGGTATTTTCATTTATTGGCAAAATTGACCTAAAGAACTATTTCAGTATTCAGAAAAAACCTTTACTTCATGTTCCCAATAACAGTTTCAAACTGTTATTGACGTCATGATTAGAATGTTATTTTCGTGACGAACGATTTCTGAAATTCACTTATTACTACAGTCCTTTAAAATTTACTTTGTCATCGCTCAGCTAAAAGTTAGTATAAAAATGTCTTTTGAAAACAACAAGTTCTTATTGGATACCGTATCTTTAATATTCCTCAAGAGTTAATGAAGTTGGTTCTATTACCAACACTTATTTATAGAAATATGTATGTATTAGTGTATTTCTCATGTCGTCAGAATTTTTTACTTTGAAACTTTTAATTTATACCATAGGGACATGGAGAGACCAGCTTTGGCCAGATGATTGGACCGTAGTAACTGTGGTAATGTTGCTTGTTATTTCCCATTTTTCTCCCTTTGTTTATTATAAAAGATGTTGCTTCATAGTTTTAGACTTGGATCAGAGGTATCACATGTTGAGGCATGAAGGAATGGTTTCCGTACTGAGGGAGGGTGAAAAATAAGAGCATTGGGAAAATTATTACAGTGAATCAGCGAATTATTTGAGGGCCTTGCTTGAAAGAGCCCCTCGCTAAAATATTTACATATTTGATGACCCTTCATCGAATGATGGCTCAGTTCCTCAAATTTTCAACTGAACGTCCTTGGGTTTATTGAAAAGGTAATTCTTGAAGAAAATATCTCGTTTTTTAGGTAAAGGCGGCAAATTCGCAAATTTTCATGAATTAACTGTTGTGTATCGAACATAAATGTTAAGAATGGTGTATTTGGGATAGGTTACAAAATGTGCAGCAAGATACAAGAGTTATAGTTTTGAAATGGATATTACAAACCATGCATTACGCGAAAGAGAACTGGGAAAGAGCCGCAAAACAAAATTTCAAAGTAGACAAAAGATGAATTAACGAATGCATTAGCAAGAAGAAACAAATTGTTTTCCAGCTCAGTTTTTGGTACATACATTCTTCGCAGCTCCATAATTAAAAATCCTCTTCGTCAATAATACTTTATCTATTTTTTTCCCCGTCATTTTTGTGGGTTGTTTTGGCTTTGAAAGGGTATTCGCCGTTTTGTGTAAGGCTCAGCCGTGTGTCCAATGATATGAACCGGGGGAAAATGACGAGCTGTACCCACAGATGTGCTTGCAACACCACCCGATTAAAATGTGGTGCCGATAGTGGGAGTGGTAGATTATATTGGTATTGTATCCATAGGCACTGGTTCAAAAGCCGGTTCGGTGTACACATGCTCTTTTTCAGTTTTCTTTAATACTGAAGTAATAGTAAAAACATGTTTCTTCCATTAAATAGCTTGTTGTTTCTTCTTGACAAATAGGATGGACTTCGATCTGCACAATTCGAGCACACACTTTTAGTAACAGAAACTGGAGTAGATATTTTGACTGAAAGACTAGAAAATAAAGGGCGACCCCATTTTCAGGACCAGGTATAAATCAAAGATACTAAATACACAAGGAATAACCTCTCATCGTTGCCTGTAATGAAAGAGTTTGCGAAGCGGAGTGGAAAATTACTCACTGAAATCTGAGTCAAAAGTAACAGAACCGGAATCAAATGTCAAGCCGACGTGTCGAAATGCTGTACGTTTATGACAAAAATGACTTTAAATTTCGGGAAGAATGATTTATTTTCCTCGGTTCTGTTGTGGATTTGTGTCGCCAGTAATCTGGGGTGACAACACGTGTTTATGCTACACAAAGAATGTGGAACTGGATTTTGTGAAATGTTTATCATTTAAGCTAAGGATTTCATATTTATTTTAATTCCACCTTTTCAATCATTTTTATATTTTGGTTAATATCTTCATCGGTATAGTTGCCAACATCTTTTCAACCATTGTTATCATTACAATTATCCAACACTCCATATATCCCCTCCATTTTCATCACTGCTAGCAACATACCATTCCTCAATATTTTCACAAAACAAATACACTTCGTTTAGGTTCTGAAGCAATAAATTTTTCATTGATGCCGATTATATGGTGTTTGTGAAAGGCCCAAACTAAATTGCTAGTGTATTTGTGTAAAATGTGTTTCTCTGTTATCAGTGACTTACTCCTCTGCTTGTGCTTGTTTTTGGAGATAGAATTAAAAGACGGAAGAAAGCAACAATATAAAAAATTTGAAAAGTTACAAAGTAAAAAATCGAATGAGAAAAGTAACCTCGTGCTCTTTGGTGGCTTTCATCCCAAGGGTAAACAAGGAAGAAAAAAGAATTACAAGGAAATTGGCATCCACACAAGAGTGGAACGTGTTGGAGCAAGCAAACCTGCAAATATTAATCATGTATTAATATTAATAGCATTTGTGTAACACATATGTTTATATCTGGTGCTATTTAAAAACTGGAACAGTTTTAAGGCTCTGGCTATTCCACTTATACTCCAACATATACTGTTGTTAATACTATTATTAATACTCACCATATTACTCAATATGACTACTACTGCCTTACTATAATACTCTTTCCCAAAACAACTGCTGTAGTATAATGTTCTCGCCCGCTCGAACAATAATAGATTTTGATAGGGATTTCACGAAACACCTAGTTTCACATTCCAAGAGCCCCATACTAGCCAACTGCCCCTGAAATTAGTTTCTTCTTGGCGTCTTTTGTACCGGTACCTGATCGATTCATCCAAATTAGAGTTTTAAACTCTTTAAGATGAGTTTTAATTAATTAATAATATTTTGTGCAGTCTTGAAATTGGTGGTGAATTTTATCAAGCCAGTACCTAGGGCATAGAAAACATGTGTATGTATGTATGTAAGCTGCTGGAGGCAGATTTTAAGACCACCCCGGTGAGCTCGATCCGGCCTCATGAAACGGGAAACAGACCTCCCTCACCGCCAAAAGGCAGATCGGTTTGGAAAGAAACCAGGAACAAAAAACTTTTACTTACCACAAGGGGCGGCACAAGTTCAAAAAAATTTCTCCAAATCGACGACGAACCAGATTCACATGAACGACGAGATCGATTTCTTCCATGGTACGGAAGAACAGCTTGAAATGAAGGATATTCGTTACCAACCAGTCAGGAAAACCTGGCTGGTCAGCATCCAGGCATCGCCACGTGGAGGTTGCCTTCTTGGACGCCCAGAAAACTTGTAAAACCTAGTGAGGCTGACCGTTGTGACCAAATTGAATGTGGCATTCAATGGGTAACACCACCCTTTATTTTGTCACATCACTCTCAAAGTTTTAATTTAGAAACAAATTAACCTATTGGTCTTATTTGTTCTTTCTTACTCTTTTCCTTTGTTTGTTACCATTCTGAATTAATAACTAATTAGTGGCCTGCGTTGTAGCACATTTTGAAATTGGTGTCGTTTGTTACCCGACGAGTTAGTCTCTTACTGGTAGCCAAGTGCCCGGGGTTATGCTAGCCCAATACTGGTGCGTAAAGTTCAGTTGTTTGTGTTCTTATGCATGCAAAAAACATGTTGTTAACTGTAGCTGTGGTGCAATGGATTTTGTTAGTAAAAGCTTACTTCATATCACTTCGCCCAAATTTTAAGACCGATAATAGTGATATAATAAAATTTTGAAATGTAGAATAAGTTTCTCTGAGCCACAGAAAATGACATAAAGACTCATTGGTTATAAAAATGTGTACATGTTCTAAGAAATCTAGTCGGTTGGTAATAGACATTAAAATACATGTAGGTGAAATTTACACAGGTTCTCTCGTACCAGTAGAGTAGATTGCAGTATCAGCATTCTTTTTTCATATTTCTATTTTTATATAGATTAAATGATAAGCAGATCATTAAATAGATAAAAGAAAGGGAAAGTCTTCTGACGTCTTTGGTTTTCTTGTTTCCTATGGGTGTAAGGAGGAAGATTTTAGTTCTCCGTGTGTCCTTAGCGCATTGCTTATGGACGTCGATAATGGACGTCTCTCAGTAGGTGCGCGTCTTTTTGTGTAGTCGATTGCATGCATGGACATAATTGACATCCTCATAGTGAATTTGATATTATAGGTCAAAAAGACCCAGTTAGTAATTATGTCTACTGAAATTCTTAGCATATTTTGACCTATGTAAATAGATAAAAGCTATTTTGCTAGGGAAAATAATTCATAGAATGTTTCTCCTTTCATAATATGAATAGAACTGGGATACTACTGAATTTATTAGGAAATAGCCCTTTTAGCTGTCTTTGCCAAATATACTTAATTGTCTTAATTTATTCACACGGGGTTGTTATATGCTTTTCATGCATGGAAAGTGAACACTCTATATATCTGATTTCAAGGAGCAACCTGTTCGAGAAAAATAACTATTTCATCGTGCATGAAAGTTTTTATTGCACGTGACGAAAGGCCGTACCATACCACTATATAGCGTTGTAAATTATTAAACCATCTATTCTGTCTACATTTCTGTTGCCACTTCTACTCAAGCCGTACCAGCTGGCGATATGAGCAGGCTTTACACTCGTTCAGTTCCGACTTGTTGCTGGCTGTCACTCATCGTAAACTTTTATTGGAAAGAATTAGATTTTCATAATACTTACTATTTGCCGGATCACCTATCTTCTTTTGATCAGATCAGCAATTGAATTCCTGGAAGGAATACAAATGTATCATTTAAACAGTGAAATAAGATATATCAATCTTTAGATTGCTTTATTTTTTTTGTTCCCAACATTATATTAGCCTTTGTAAACAATTTTTTACAAATACCTGGTTTTTCTGCCAAGAAACTCAGAATTCTAAGTTGCCTCGAAATGCAGTTTTTGTATTGATAATATTGTAAACTTAAAAATTATATTCTTGGATTGTTGGTTACGACATAATAGAAGACATAAGACTTTTGTTAAAGTAACTAGTACGTTGAAATCTGTTTTAGGGTATACTGCACTTTGCTGCATGCGTGGATCCGTAGTATGTTAAAAGGATTGCTGAGATACCAAATGACCTAGATTGGATAGAGCCCTGATGCCTTCTCTTTCACAGTTAATCAGTAGCAGAAGGCTTTTAATGACCAAATACATTAACACACTTGCCGATACACTGCACCAGAATTGTTTTCACACGAATCTTTTTATTGTACTGCTTAAAACTTTAGCTGCCAAAAAAAATCAGTCGCTGGGGTTACTTATTCTTAAGAACATTAGAAGTGGAAAAAATTAAGAAGAAGCATGCGATAAAGACGATGTCAAATCTGCTTGTTTTCATTTATCTGCAGCTGTTCCTTTATATTTTTGATTAAACCTTTTACCAATTTTCTGAAGTTAATTTAGTGAAACACCTCACAAAAGAACAGGCGCCGTCAACTGTACACTGTTATATGAGATATGCAGTTTATTCAACTGAAAGAAAAGCCAAAAATAGATGAAACAAAGGGCGTTTGTTTTGAGTCTCAACTCTGTTTAAGCCTGTAAGGTGAATTAGTTTTATTAATTAGAACAAAGGCTATTTTAATTGCCCCAGGGCGCTGGGGGAGGGGACATTGCTTGATTTCTTGGACAAAATGAAGGTAAAGAAACAATGTAAATAATTATGACTACACGTAACAATAAGCCCAACGATCATGGCAGAACTAAAAGACCAAGTTTAAACTCAAGATTTTCTACCGTAGACATGGAGTGTTACCCCCCCCCCTTTTAAATTGCAATTTTGTTAGCTGTATACAAGAAGTTCAGGGGGTTTTCTACTAGTACTCCAAATCGCGTTTGTTGTATACAAATTTCCGGTCATTAGAATTTAGTCTTAAACAGAACGAGTTTTCTAGTCCGTGGACATGTCCGGGAGATTTAACCAGATAAATAAGGCACCACCCCCCAAAAAATAAGAAAAAGGAAGAAACTACATATTGAAACAAAGTTTTAACTCTATGATTATTTTGATGGAAAATATGAATTTGTCCAGAGAAAGCCAAAAATTATGCAATTTCATTTTGTTAAAAGTTGCAAAATAATCAATAGTATGAAAAATTGAAGCGAATTTGACATTAAAATAAGTGGTTAGTCTATATTGTCGATAACAAGCAGCAAAAAGATTGTATTCAGCACACGTTAAGGGCATCCTCACGTTTTTTTTAGGGAAGACACAGGAAAACCTAAAAGTTCCACTCCACATGCATCATCCGAACATATTTACGTTTCTTCAGCCACTTAAGAAGTTACCCCGTTCAGTCGTTGCTCTCGGGATCAACTACAGGCTGCCGTTTTGAAGTAGAATTTATCGATAGAGATACTAACAGTCTTCTTTAACTCAGTCGAAACCATATTTTTCGGAGTCATTTGTCGAGAAGGTCTCGCGACACTAATAAAGCAACGCAAGCAGTGAGTAGACAGTTCGTAAAGAAAAACTTTACCAGGAATAGATAGATAATAACGGTCATTATAGTTTTTTATCGAACCGTAATGTATGCTTGTTAACCTACAACTAGGCTGATAAGACTTGCTGTCTGGTTGAGAAAAGTGCAACACTGGATGATTCTAAAGAAGCTTAGGTTGTGCCATCATTGCAAAAGCAAGATCATGAGAAGACGGATCAGAAGTTAGGCACTAGTTAAACGAAGAGGGACACTGGTTTAGGCATCGTGTATCCAAGCTAGAAACCAAACATTTTGAGAAAGATTATTATTAAAAGATGAACTTGCCTCCTTAAACTATATCAGTGTTGTTAGCGCGAATAAATCGACCAGGATGATGCAAGCTGAAGATTCCAACAATGGAGATGTTTAGCTGTAGTAACGGAGAGAAAGAACTTTATGCTGGTACAAGCAAAGTTAACATGTCTACCTAGCATCCGTTATTTGTAAGTAGTTATAAACGAATAAAATGTAAGAGACGTAGGACAAACCACTTAAACAGACGCAGGGTAAGATTGTTTTTAGGATATGTCAGGAATCTGAGGTACACATACCTTTAATCTAAATAGAAGCTTTTAAAAAGAGTGGTGCTTGGTGGATGACAAGGATATATTGAGTGTTGCAGGGCTCTAGTGGGAATAACTAAACCAGGTTCACAAAGCGTAGATATGCCAGGATCACTGATAAAGATATATAACTATTTGTCATCAAAGCTACTTCTCGGAAAGAATTGCATATACCAAACAGCAAAAAACTGCATATCCATTTTTGCACTTCTATTAACATTTTCAACAGATATTTCGTGTTGGTCGCCTTGTTTTTTAAAATTTTAGCTCACTTGGCACTGACCATTATTTTGGCTGACTAAAAGTGATGTGGCCTTGGATATGTGTAGGTTCGTAATTGGAATCCACTTTTCATAAACACGGACACCCAAATGCGATAAAACATGTGTTTCGGAAAGTCAACAGACAGGGGCTGTACTTCAGTATTCTTATGCTGCAGTATCTACAGTGTTTAGCCTAAGCGTACGTATAATTGGTTATTTTGGGGTTATCTTTTTAACGTTTGCCATGGCCACTTGGGCACAGGCCAAAGTCAAGTTACTATTTTTATCTTTTCTTTCGGATTAATTTCATATCTCACACCCTCAGCCACTGGAAATGATATCCGCTTGTTTACTAACTGAACTTCATGCAATTAATCTTTAATGTTTGAGTTGTAATTCTTAAAAGTAAAATAGAAAATTTCTTTGGTTATCTTCTTCGTACATGAGCAGCTAATTACATGGACATATCAATCCAGGCAAAACATTATCACCATCATTGTTGCCCATACGAGATTTTTCTCTTTAAGTTACTGTTTTATCGTTTAATAATTTGTCGAGTTTTTTTTTTTTTTTTTTTTTTTTTTTTTTAT
>RDPX01000225.1:786918-808163 GCA_003991215.1 Morbakka virulenta
CATGAAAAATGTTAATAAAAATTAATCTTTATTATCCTGTCATATTACCATTATTATTTTTATCATTGTTAGTATTTGTAGCTATAGTAGTAGACGCATCAGCAGCTTTATTAGTAGTAATAGTAATAGAAATAGTAATAGTAGTAATAATAGTAGTAATAATAGTTGTAGTAATAGTAGTAATAATAGTTGTAGTAATAGTTGTAGTAATAGTAGTAATAATAGTTGTAGTAATAGTTGTAGTAATAGTAGTAATAATAGTTGTAGTAATAGTAGTAATAATAGTTGTAGTAATAGTAGTAGTAATAGTTGTAGTAATAGTTGTAGTAATAGTTGTAGTAATAGTTGTAGTAATAGTTGTAGTAATAGTTATAGTAATAGTTGTAGTATTAGTTATAGTAATAGTTGTAGTAATAGTTATAGTAATGGTTGTAGTAATAGTTATAGTAATAGTTGTAGTAATAGTTGTAGTAATAGTTGCAGTAATAGTTGCAGTAATAGTTATAGTAATAGTTGTATTATTTGTTATAGTAAAAGTTGTAGTAATAGTTATAGTAATAGTTGTAGTAATAGTTGTAGTAATAGTTATAGTAATATTTGTAGTAATAGTTATAGTAAAAGTTGTAGTAATAGTTATAGTAATAGTTGTAGTAATACTACTAGTAATAGTTGTAGTAAAAGTTATAGTAATAGTTGCAGTAATAGTTGTAATAATAGTTATAGTAATAGTTGTAGTAATAGTTATAGTAATAGTTGTAGTAATAGTTGTAGTAATAGTTGTAGTAATAGTTGTAGTAATACTACTAGTAATAGTTGTAGTAATAGTTGTAGTAGTAATAGTAGTAGTAGTAGAGTTAGTAGATGTAATAGTAGCAGTAGTAGTAGCTGTAGTAGTAGTAGTAGTAGTAATAGTTGTAGTAATAGTTGTAGTAATAGTTGTAGTAGTAGTAGTAGTAGTAATTAAAGTAGTACTAGTAGTTATAATAATAATAATAATATTTGAAGAAGTAGTAATTGTAGAAAGAGTAGTGCTAGTAGAAATAGTGTTAACATTGGTACTCTCTTTGTATACTAAGCAAGACACATCTCCAATTATTAGGCAAATAGGCCAAAAAGGAGTTATAGTTGTATAAATCTTAATGAATTTGAAAATAGATCATTTAGTGCAATACTGCTCTGGGTTTTTTTCTTGTTTACATAACGACTTGGTCTTTTCTATTCTTCCTTCATATGGCAACAATTTTCTTTACAATTCGATAATCAATAAATTAGGCTTGTAATTTCCTTTGTAGAAATACGGTTATTTTTTAAACCTTTACAAACCTTACTGACAGGAAATATGTGGCTTTTTTAATATACAAATACTATTGATGATATACAAAACAATCTAATTTTTCTGATCTGCAAAGAACATTACACAGAAAACAAAATATAACAAAATTGATACAACGAAACAGTGTTGTTTATGCATTCTATGGGTTTACTTAAGTCATTAATTTTTTCTAGTTGCCATGTATAATCCGTACCACGTTTGCCATACCCACATGCAAGGTACTAAATGTTTATTTTAAGGATTCTACTATGAATATGAATATCATGGCATAAGACCAACAACAGATACCCCTAGATATTTGGATGGAGGAATAGATTTTTTAAAAAATATTTTTGTGCTTCAAATGATATTATTTATAGGCGGCCTTCGATCTCAAAAATTATGGTATATGAGTTAAAAAAACACTTTACTTCAGATTAGTCTCGATGTGGAGAAGCAGTCTAAGTCTTGAGCTACAACGTTTGTTGTTGTCGGTTTCACAATTGATCATTGTATCTTTGTTGGTATCAGACTTTTTTGCTTTCTCCTTGCTGCCCTCTCCTCCTTTCTCTTCTTAAGGCATTCTTCATATTTCCCTACGCCCATGATCAAATTTTTCTTCCAAGATCAACGCTATATTACGCACACTTCCCAGCTACCTACATTCATATCAAGTGATTTCATGTCATTTTTGCAAGTATCATGATATTTTAACAACAAGCGTTCTTTTTCCATACAGCTATCACGAACTTTGCTGAAAAATATTGTCTTGGAAATACGGCTATCCTCTATCCTTTTGATATGTCCAATCCATCTCAACCGTGTTGGTCTTATTATAGTTCACAGCTGTGTTAGCTGCGACTGCTTAACTACCTCTTGATCAGGTATCTTGTCTTGCCTTTTTATTTACTGCAAGTTTTTCCTTATCGTGGTAGCAATATTGGTGGGCCGTAATGATCCTGATGTTTATAATAGCTTATTTTTCCGTTCTCTGGTAAGATCAGCCATGCTAGTAGTTTTCAGATGAGAAGCCAGATCAAAACAGTACCTGGTCCCTAATGTTGGTGGTTTGGGAAAGAGTTTAGTTTTCTGTAAAAATGACCTGTTATGAAACCGTAACCACACTTTGTGAAATTTTGAAATGAAATTTTGGGCGATATGAAGATGCTAGCCAAGCATGCAAAGCTCTAAACTTAATCGTTAATAACCAACGGGGAGGAATTTAAGTGATAGAAAAAGTTATCTCTAAAGCTCAGCTAATTACTGAAGGCTGAAAACTGGAATATTCAAATAAACTATTTTTGGTTCAAAACTTGAAGAACGGAATCAAAATCACATTCATTTTGATCGAAAGCTTTTTCGCTGGCACACAACAGGACCAAGATGCCAGAAAAAGAAAACACAGGTTAGGTGAGTTTTTATCATTTAAGAAAACAATGGAAGTATTGAGGAAGCCTGCCACTTTTTGAGGCTGTCTGTCTAAAACAACTGAAGACCATACATAAAATCATTTCGTCTGCAAAGTGGAGGTGATGATCGTTAATTATGAATTCTCTCTAATGCTCCTAAATGGAATCCAGACCTATCTCTACCAATTACTCTGGACTGTGTTAGCTCGAATTTTTTACTTCAATCACAGTTAAGCAGTAGAAACTTTGTTACAGATGAGTCAGAATTAAAAATTTTTGTAAGTCTGGCTGCCGCAAATTTAAGTATGGTTGTTTACTTGGTTAAGTGTCGATGTTATACAAGGTACCTAGGGCGTACGTCCTTAAGATTGGTCGATAGAATAAAATAACATGGGCCTAGCTTAGCTTAGCATTCAAAACATCAAAGCCCGACGTTAATATTGGTATTGTTTTACAAAAAATAGATCCGGTAAAGCACAATCATGAACTAGAACATTTCAATGTTGGCAGGCCTGAAAATATAAACTAATATTTATTGGATTCCTAAACGATCTCCAATTATTTAGTTCAGATTCAAATAACTGAATAACACTATTCTGCTAATGAAAAATGATGTAAAACTAATATATAATATAAAAATATACAACCTTTTTTTAAACAATACTTGCTAACTTCAGATCCAACAATGAGCATTACAACTGACCTTACTTCACTTCGTCAAACTTGTTTCAAAACATAAGCTAAGTACATATTTTATTTTAGTTTTTTTTGGTTTATTTTTTCAAAGTTCATTTTTATGAAACTGGACGCTAAGTTTTTAATTTATTTTCAATGTACTCCTTTTAACAATTAGTCTATATGTTTATTCATTCATCTGATCTTCACTAAACTCTACTTCTTCTTTTGTTGCTTCCTTTTCTTCTGTCTGCAACCTTTCTCATTAATGAGTAGGAGGACCGTTACCTCATTATTATTATTATTATTATTATTATTATGCATTTTACTTTCTGTTTAGTTTATTACGTCCTTTGGAGCCGGGTCTAAACAATGGACCTAGGGCGCTAGAGGGTAGCTTTTGTTTTCTACTTTATTGATAGTACTCTCCGTAGTATGTGTGCTGTTCCAAGGAGGGCTATCTTCTGAATTTCTTAGATGTTGATTTTACCAGGAATTTTGTAGATGTATTTTTCTAATCCCTTCTTCACAAGTCCCAATGACCACTGGTAATGTTGTGGTCTTTGTGCCCCAGATCCTGTTGATTTCAATCTCTAGGTCTTTGTATTTTGACAGCTTTTCTGTTACTTTGACAGAGGTGTTCCATTCAGATGGTATGGCCATGTCAATAAGAATGCATTCTTTATTTGTCTTATTCTTGATTAATATCTGGCCTATTCGCTTTGATCGCTATCTCTCGGTCGGTCTGTATGGGCATGTCACATAGGATTGTGATCTCGTCGTTCTCTATGACTGTGTTGGGCTGATGTTTATACCATTTGTCAGCTGTCTTCATTTTGTATTCCCTGCAGATCTTCCAATGTAAGTAAGCTGCTGCCTTGTTATATTTTTCAATGTACTTAATCTTTGCTAGCACAGGACAGCCCAAAATAATGTGTTAAATGGTCTCCTCATATTTTTCACAGATCCCACATTGTGGATCTGTTCCATCCTTAATGATGCGATGGTGGTAGGATCTTGTAGCTAAACACTGGTCTTGTACAGCGATGAATAGGCCTTCAGGATCAGCTTTTAGTCCGATGGGTTTAAGCTACTTGTTGGTCTTTCCTTGGCCTACATCTGCCGCCTTGATTCTGTTAGGGTACTTTCCATGCATTGCCTTTTTTCCCCAGGTTTTCTGCATTTGTAGATGACAGTGGTATTTTGCTTCCTGTATGACTCTGCGGGCATATTTTGTTGTTGTTTCGTTCTCTGTCGGTGGTATTTCTGAGACATTCAGCTTCTGCTTAAAATTTGCTGCTTCTTTCTTGATCGAGAAGAGCTTTTTTCTATCTTCATGATGCTTCACCAGTTGGAGGAGTCGATCTTCTGTTCATGTTAGGTATCTGTCTAGGCCTAAGGTGGTAGTTTTGAAGTTCAGTTCAAGTTGGACGAGGTCTCTTCCTCTTTCTCGTCTGGATATAGTCTGTCGACACCTGCTTTTGGGTGGTACATCTTTTCCATGATCAACATCTTCCTGGTCTTGGTGTCTAGTTATTTTAGCTCGCTCAGTTTCCAGTTGATGATGTTAAAGCTGTACGTCACTACAGGTATGGCAAGGTTGTTGACATCTTCGAATCTGCTGGCCGCATTGAGTTCACTTTTCACTATCATTCTCACTCTTCTATAATACTCATTCCGGACCTTCTCTTTTGTGGCAGAGTGTTGGATGCCGTCTCCTTCGTTCACTCCTAGGTACTTGTGTGTGCCTCCTTGTTCTATCTCCTTGATGATGGTGTTGATATCAAGGTCTATGTTAGTGGTCTTTGTCAGCCATACTCTCTTGAAGGTAGGTGGCTTTGGCACATTTGTCGAGACCGAATTCCATCTTGATGTCATCACTGAAAGCCTTGACAGTGGTGAGTGGGCCTGTTTGTTAGTTATCATCTCTGGCAAAGGTCTTTAAGTCGTCCATGTAATAGAGGTGGTTAACTTTGCCATACTCTGATTCGTACCCATAATTGGTTCTATTGACCAGGGTGCTGAGGGGAGCTAGTGTCAGGCAGAAGAGCAGTGGTGATAATGAATTTCCCTGGAAGATCCTATTTTTGATGTTAATTGGTATTGGTGTTAACAGCCCATTTGCATGGTTGAGATTCAAGGTCGTTTCCATTTGTTCATGCCCTGTGCAATGAATCTGAAGATGGTTGGGTAGACTGTAGATATCGAGTCTCTTCTCTATCCATGTATGAGGCACGCTATGAAATACCTTCTTCTAGTCAAGCCATGCTTTTGACAAGTTCTTCTTTCACTTGGCCTCTTTAAGTATGGCTTTGTTTATTAGTAGCTGGTTTTACACCCATAGTTTTCTCTCCTAGATCCTTTCTGTTCTGCTGGTAGCAGGTTGTTTTTGTCCAGAAAGGGGTAGGTTCTTTCCGAAATGATTCATGTAAGGGTTTTATACATAGTTGGTAGACATTTGATGGATCTGTAGTTCTTTGGGATCAGTGTTTCCTTTATCTTTGGGTGCAGATATGTAATACGGGACAATCAGTTGGATTCTCTGTGATGTTTGTGAATGCCCCTGCGAGGTCTTCGTGTATGCTAGGCAGGTTTTTGATCCAGAAATTGGCAAGTCTATCTATTCCAGGTGCCTTCCAGTTGCTGATCTTGTTGATGGCAGCAGTGGTCTCCGAGATGATGATTTCTGGCCAGTCCTGTCGCAGGACATCCTGGTGTTGGTCCTGTACTTATTGGATCTAACCAGCTTGTTCATTGTGGCTTTTGGCGTCCTCCCATATTTTACTGCAGAACGCCTCAACTTCTTCGATAATAGGTGGTTCCTTGATATCGATCTTTTTTTCCCTCAGCTCTCTGTAAAACGTTTAGAAATTGCTTCTGTTAGTGAATCTCCTGAGCCTCTGTGCTTTTGCTTGTATCTTTTGTTTAAGAGTTTCTTTGACTGTTGGTATATCCTCTTTCGTCTTGATATTGAGCTTTCTTTCCAGTTGTTTCCGCTTTCTATCTTTGACTGTTGAACCTTTTTCAACTTTGCTTAGGAATGATAGGTCTCCACGTTGCTTCATAATCTCTTTTTCAAGCATCTTTTTCCATACCGGTTGTTTTCGTATCTGTTTTTGTTCTCTGGGTCTTTTTCCTATTGCCTCTGCAATTACTGAAGCTGTTGCGCATATGAGCTGGTTTATTTCTGTCAGTTCCATCGGTGTTTTCATGTCACCTTTAATCTGGCTTGTTGCCTTATCTGCATGTTTGATGATTTCTTTTGAGAACCAGTCTTCCTTGATTTTTGGGATCGGTGGTCTTTCCCTAATGGGCGTGTTCTTGACAATCTCCCATTTCTGTCTGATATTTGCTATCGTCTCTAGTACTTTTTCATCATCAGATTTCTCTTGGACTGCCTCTAGGTGGTCTTCAGAGTCAGTGATGTTCACTTTGTCTTGTTTCTCACCCGCTGCTGTTACTTCATCGGGCCTGTCTTCACCGAGCCCCTCTGCAGTAGTGCCAGGGTTTTTAGGTCTGGTCTTTTCTTGGATGATCTTAAGTTCTAAATCAGTTAGCCTTTTCTGCTTTATGATGTCTCTCTTGGCATTGGCTAATTTGTTGGCATTGATGGTAAGCCTGTCTGTGGGGTGTTTGTTTCATCAGATGATATTGGCAGCTTTTGTTGTTGAGGTTATTCTTGGATCTTGTAAAGCAGTGTAGGAACTTCCCATTATTACTTTATGGTCTTCCCATGTCCATTTTTGTCTAGTTGGCTTTGGCGGATTTGGGATTAGGGTTAGGGCCTAATTTGCTCTGTATCTAACTATTATATTTAGTTCATGATATGACCTAAGTAGGGTATATTCCTGTTTGATATCAAAATGATATGTTTTACCATTTCCTAAACCTGATGATCAGGTTAGGCTACGTTACGAAATATGCTCTTCTTGCATCATCTTGTAGTTAAATTGATGGAGTGATCTAATTAAGTACAAGATTTTACAAAAATTAATTCGAATTGAGATTGCTTTGGAGAGGACCGTCTTTCTAAACAAAACAGGAATACACGATACGTCTAGACATAACATTATTACTGTTTGCCCTCCAAATTTGAGAAGCCATGGATATGTATGACAGAGTTCATTAATCTCATTGATGCTTGTATGCAGTCCTTTTCATCATACTCGTTGTCATAATCTATTGTATCAGCATATTTTTGTAATGCGCAAAGCAAGGCATTGTAAATTTCACTGATAATTTGCATGTAGTTCTCCATTTTTATTATACAAAATTATTTTCTTTAAACCATTTTCAAAAAAATTATTTATTACTAATCAATTCAAGGCCAATTCCGTTTATCCCATACTTGTTTCATACTTCTGTCATATTCAACTTTGATACGATTTGTCTTAAACGATTTTATTTCAGTGTTCACAATTCCCTGGTGTTGTAACAAGTTGAAAAATTTATAATAAACATTTAGACTATTTTTACGGTTTTCCCCACACAGAACTTCTATCAAAGCATCTTCTTGTATTCTGAAACCCTTCATTAAACATGACTCGTCGTACTCAAATTTCATACTAGCAAAATAAGACCCTCCCACTAATATGCTCGTGGTGTTTTTTAACCTATTGACTCAATATTAACAGGAAGGTCCTGTGCTGCTTGCTCACTCGCTGCCCAGTTGGCCTAAATCGTGGTTGCGAAAAACTGACCTATTACCTGGTCTACCATGTTATGTTATCATGTAAACTGCATAACCTTACTAACACTCCTATGTGCCAATTTTAAGTTCCCATACTTTAAATTATACGATATACGCCGGCGCAACTGCATTTTGTCGAGATCATACATGTGGTGAGATCGGGCTTGGGGGAGAGGGTTATGGAAATTGCGCCTATTTCATTGGGAGTCAACAGACTCATTGGATTTATTACCAAATATTTTCTCGTGTTCGGCGAAAAGAAATGTTTTATCATTTTTGCTCCTACTTGTCACTTTTTAAGAGAATTTTGCCAGAATTAATGCACAAAACACAAATTTGCCATCCTTCGTCAAAAGTTTTAGTGTAAATATTTTAAAAATTCTTAAAACTATTTTTCCTGGTGCAGAGGTTTTGGGGGTCATAAAATGGGGCCATTTTCCCGAAGGGGGAGGGAACTAGCAGAAGGTCATCACAAATCCTTGTGTAAAGTTGCAGCTGGATGATTTGAAAAACCAGGTCACACCCCAAAAAACGGCTAATCTATGCAGGTACCTAATGCAGTTCCCATATGGTAGGAAACGTCGTTTGTAGCTTTTTCGTGAATAGTTGCACTGAGGGAGGTCTCTTTTAATACTTCAGTAATAATCGGCTAGCATATGGGAGTCCCACCTTTCTTGGTACCGCTCCTCGATATCTCGTAAGTCCTGGTGGAACCTTTCTCCCTGTTCATCACTCAAATCCTCCACGTTTTCGGGAAACTGATCCTAATGACTAAACATAAAATGAAGCTTTGTGCTCATGTTACATCCTAGCTTTTCAAAGGCTTTTTAGTAGTCTGCGAACAATTTCCTTGTAGTTTTTGTCTTTCTCTTTCCCCAAGTATTTCATTACTACGTCCTTAAATGAAATCCAAGCTTCTTTCTCTGTGACATCCATTGATTCTTCAAACCTGTCATCCCGTATTAGTCCCTGACCTTTTCGTAGCTAATGGCTGGGAATGCTTCTCTAATGTAAAGGAAACATGGACTAAACGTGTCTAGAGATTTTACGAACTGCTTCATTATACCCAATTTAATATGTAGAAAAGGAAAGATTATTTTTATCTGGATACAATCGATTGATTTTCGATGTTTGGATCGCCACGATTCAGTGTTTCGCGTACTGGCCAGCTTTTCGTTGACCAGTGGTTTGTGTGATCTCTCCTGTCCCACATACAAAGAAAGCAGGGATATTTGGTCAAGTTTCCTTGCTGGCCAAGGAGCAGATTTATCATTTTCAGGTCAACGCATATGACCAATTCATGTTCATGATAGTCAAGTAGCTTGATTACGGTCTTGGCACTATCATAAGACTCTTTAAGCAGGACTGAGTGACCAAGAGGGACAGCTCCATACTTGTTTGTGTTATGGAGTAGCACACATTTCAAGCTATGTTTCGAATTGTCTATAAATAGTCGCCACTCGGCTGGTGCATAGTGTTGTAGACCTAGCTCAGCAAGTAGACCTGGAACATCGTTGCAAAAAACAAATCCTCGCTCAGTGCTGAAAAATCGAAGGAACTCTGCTTCTCTTGTGCGAAAGTGTGAAATCCGTACATCTTCGGTAAGTAAGTGCTTCTCCCCAAGCCTCAATGCCAACAACTCTGGTGGTTTCTTGGAAAGGTTTAGATCTCTTACTAGATCATCTACGTCTGCTTGCCTAAATCGTTTAGGACTACACTCGAGTACCATTTCTGAGCCTTCAGAATTCGAACTACTTTTTGGGTCCGATTCAACCTCATGTTCAAATTCTCTAAAAGCAGATACAGGTAGATCATCTGAATTTGGTACTGGACGGATTGCAGATGTAAGGGATAGATAGTTGATTTTGTGTTTACTTTTTTTGCTGTGACCACTTGTTTTAATTAGACAAAAATAGCAATCTGAACTGTGGTCATTTAGGCTCTCTCCAGATCATCGGGATAGCAAATGGCATGTTTGTTTTCTTTTCTTTGCTCCATTGCCCGAGTTTTTCATAGCACGTTCGACAAATTTATGCAGAGCCCATGGCTTGTCTTGATCCCCTGGTCGTATTCCAGAACATACAAATTATGCTTGTCTCACAAAATTGTTAATGTTTAGTCTTTGCATGGGGATCGTTCACATATTACGTAATCAACTTTCGGTCTATTTTGTACTCCCCCCTCCTCCTTGTAATCAATCGTAATCATTTGGATACCCCCTAACAAAATTACGTCATCATCTACTTACCCCTAATCAATTTTATAGTAACTGGTGACCCTCCCGAAAAAATTCCCCACGATCTACCCCAGCCATATCAAGAATTAAATAAACAAATATTGTTGAATACATATCTTTAAACAAAAGAAAAAACACATTATTTGAAGATTAATACAACAGGTTTAAAAAGCTGAAAACAATCGTTTATCTGGCCAAAGGTATTTCGATCATCAGCAATGGTTGTCGGTTCTGATTCTATGTGGCCATCGCTCTCAAGTTCACGAATGTCACTTTTGCCGTACGATTCTTCTGCTCCTTCCATGTTCTTTTTGCATATCTGTTTGTGCGTTTTCGTTGCAGATATTGTCGAATGATTTTACAAACTTTACGCGTGTGAAATTCGATCATTCTTTCGCCTTTGTTATTCTCTTGTTGAAGTGATGGACAGTACTCACTGTAGCAAACATCTAATTTCAATGACGAGGCTACAAACAGGGACTGTAACAAGGACAGAAATGAACCTGTCACTTGGTCGATTTTTAAGTCGATTTTTATATTTTACAACATCAATCATTTCTCTTACTTTATCAGAATTATACAACGCTTCACCATTAAGTGTCTTAACTTCCATTGTTAATAGTGTTATTAAATTATTTATATAAACAATATCGTTTTTAAAATAAAGATCAGATAGTTTTCCATAGATTCTTATTAAATTTTCATCAATGTCTTTATCTAAATTAATTATATCTTTACCTTTAATAGCTTCAACACCTTTAGGTGCAGGTTAAGCTATTGCAACATTAATTCGTGGTATTTATTGTAATTTAAGCAAATCCCTAATATCTGCAAGAACTTCTAAATTAGTAGCTGGGTAAGGCTTATCAGCAATAGCTTGTAATCGCGTAACTATATTTTGATTCATTTCATCTCGTTTTTCCTCATCTTTACTCTCTTTAATAACTTGTTTTTCAGCCTGTTCAGTACGTAATGCTTGTAGAATAGGATATCTTGGTACCAATTCAGTTTCACTTAGTATTTCAGCTTTAGTAATATTACCTTTACTGATTGCATTAATCATAGAATTCTGTTTGTTTAAGTCTCTCCTCACCCTTTGTTATCTAGATTTCAATTCATAACACTGGTCAACAAAAATTTCTGATAGGCTCAAGACATTTCTAACTTAGGTAATTTTCGGGTGGTGATTTTAAAAATAGCATCCATTTTTCCCATCACATCACGTTTTTTCTGTACATATTTCACCAGAATAGCTATATTTATTGGAATTTGCTCATTTTTCACTAAATTGACGTTTTTTTCTAATTTGACTTAACACGACTCATCCGGAAAGTTTGCATATCACAGCTGAGTTTTTGGTTTTAAAAGTTATCTTTTTGGGTGTTTGATGCATGCAACTTACCTTGATTTGATTTATATACTTAACCTTATATTTTTATCATAGAAGAAGATGTCAATTGAATAAAGATGTCAAGAAAGTGCAAAAATGACAGTGACTCCTTCTGCTACACCTGTGGAAAGTTCACCTTCAAAAATAACAGAATGGCTTTGATGACTTATACGAAAGACCCTATTACACATATTTCAAAATCAAACTTGGTGACCAGGACAAGCCATGGGCACCCCCACATTGTCTGCGAGTCGTGCAATGAAGGCCCAAGACTCTGGACTATAGGCAAGCAAACGGCCCTTAAATTTGCAATACCGATGATCTGGCGTGAACCAAACAATCATTTTGACGATTGCTACTTCTGCATGATAAACTTAGCTGGTTTTATCAAAAAGAACTGTAAAAACATATCCTACCCATCAATCCCTTCAGCCATAGCACCAACTCCTCATTCTGATGAGCACCCAGTACCTGTTTTCAAAAAGCTTCTTGATGTACCTGTTTCAGTTGGAGCTTAGCATGTGATCCTGTACTGGAGGAATTAACAGAAAGCGATTCTGACCATGATTTAAGTGATGCTGACTATGCTAGTTATTCAGATGAACCCAATCTATACAACCAAGATGATCTAAATGATCTAATCTGTGATTTGAATATTTCGAAGGAATCTGCTGAGCTGCTAACGTCGCGCCTGAAGGAAAGAAATTTCTTTCAAAAGCAGACTAAAGTAACATTCTACCGGAATACGCACGCTGAGTTTCTTCCTTACTTCCAAGGATTTGAGGAAATTGTTATTTGCAGTAATGTGGAACCTTTGTTGTTGAAGCTTGGCATCGATTTTTATAATTCTGATTCATGGCTCCTGTTCATTGATAGCTCTAGGAGAAGCTTGAAATGTGTGCTTTTACATAATACTAATGACTATGCATCAATTCCCATTGGCCATTCAACAAAGCTAAAGGAGGAGTATGACTCAATTAAACAGGTCCTTGGGTGCATAAAGTACAGTGAGCATAACTGGAAAATTTGTGTTGATCTAAAAATGGTCAATTTTCTTCTTGGGCAGCAATCTGGCTATACCAAGCATCCATGCTTCATATGTTTGTGGGACAGTCGGGATAAAGCAAACCATTGGGTGAAGACTGATTGGACTCCTCGAAAAACAATGAAGGTTGGTGATAAGAATATCATAAATGTACCCCTTGTGGATGGAGATAGGATAATTTTACCCCCTCTGCATATTAAACTGGGACTCATTAAGCAGTTTGTTAAAGCCTTAGATAAGGATGGGAAATGTTTTCAATACATATGCAAATCATTTCCCGGACTGAGTATTGAGAAGCTCAAGGGGGGGATCTTCGATGGACCAGACATACGAAAGTTGATAAGAGACCCAAACTTCATGAATTCCATGAATTCTCTTGAAGCTGCTGCATGGCAAGGATTTGTTGGAGTTGTACAAAACTTTCTTGGCAACAAGAGGGCAGACAACTTCAGAGAAATAGTGAAGAGCATGCTGGATGCGTATCAGCGTCTTGGGGCAAATATGAGCATCAAAGTGCACTTCTTGCACAACCATCTTGATCAGTTCCCTTCCAACTGTGGCGATGTAAGTGACGAGCAAGGTGAGCGTTTCCACCAAGATATCAAGGAAATGGAGACCAGGTACCAGGGCAGATGGGATGTTCGGATGATGGCTGACTATTGCTGGAGCATTAAACGCAGCAATCCAGAACTTAACCATTCACGCCAATCAAAGAAAAGGAAATTCCTTCCAAAGCATTCCAGCTCTTTGATGGAGTAGAGCCTACATTAAACTAACTACTATAGAATTGTTGTAGTTTTTTGTGTTTAAGTTCACAAATTGTGTTCATCAATTCTTTGTCATTTCGTAGTAAATTCCTTGGAACGATAGTCACTATACCAATTGTGAAGTTGTAAGACTGAAGTATTTATGAAAAACATTTTTCACGCACATATTCATCCTTATTTGCCTCATATAGTTTTTAAAGTATCAAAATGGAAGTGTTCCTATTCTAAGTAGCGTACTTGGGATATTCAAACCCAAAATTTTGAAAATTTACTAAAACGGGCTTGTTTACTACGATTCAGTTGCCAGAATTTTAAATTAAAGACTTTTAAGCACCTGTGACCATTTACTTAATGAATTTCACCACCCCAAAAAAGCTCCTATGAAGTTTAGAATATCTATATAAAACATTTGAAGTAACAAATGTCAGCTTTGTGTATTATATCCTGTTCAACAAGCCTTAAAAAGGGTGATTTTGACAAAAAATGATTTTCTCAAAATAAAAAAATTGGGACATGATGGGCAAAAATGGATGTCATTGTTAGAATCAGCTCATAAAAATGGTCTAAAATAATCTTGAGTGGATGTCATCAGAGAGAAAAATATTTTTTGTCAAAATTGTACCGCTTCATCTAGTTTTTTGTCAAATATTCCATATAATGCATTTAATAATGATTTAAAAACAGAATGGGTCACAGGTATACCAGATTTATCATCATGGATAAAATTGAATTTCCTTATTAAATTCAGTTATGGAAAGTAGTTTTACACCCACAATTGGGTGAGAAAAGAGAAACTAGTATTTTAACTTAATATCGATTTGAAGGATCAAATGACGACGTTACTTATAATCGAATATTCAGATCATTTATTGCTACTAATAATGTTAGAATATTTGAATTTAATATTACAAAACCTTATAAGTATTTTAAATTAACCTGTACATGTGATTCTAATTATGGTTTAAGTGAAATATCATTGTATCATGTTGTAAATCTCTATCCTATTTACAAAGACACTATTACAACGTTTCATTTGCAACTGTGAGTGCCCCTGGAAAACGATATATTACAGAAAGTAATTTAAGGATTAATAAAGCTGGTGATCTCTTAAGTGACATACCTATTAAAATAGGTAACAAATTTAATATGAATACAAACACAATTCAAAATGTTGAACAACCTGTAAATAACTCTGATGTTACAACAAAACAATATGTTGATATACAGAGAGCATATAAACTTAGTGGATGGATCATAAGACAATCTCAGGGTTTAGAATTAGAAACTAACATTTTGAGGCATACTCTTTCAGGATCTTTGCCCACAGCAACTAGATATCCAGTAATAATGACAATTGACCCTGTTTCTGGTATTAAATATTATTCAAACAGTTTGTTTACAATCCCTGATACACCCACATGTGGTGCAACTCAACCCAACTATTTAATCTCTAACAGTCATGTAGACACTAACTTTGTAACAAAAGGTTAATTTGAAGTAGAAAGCAACCTTCCAGGACTTCTAGTGAAATCTGGGATAGTTCTAGCTCTGTTACCTTGTACGCTTCAAAGTAATGGTTCTGTTACAGCAATAACTTGTCCAATTTCAAATAACGTTCTCACTGCTTCTGAAGTTGCTAAACAACCAACATTCAAAGTTGATGCTAATGAATTGAATTATCTAGACTTTTTTAGCGCTGATTTGCGTAAAGAAAGCTTTACTGTTATTGATCTTGCAGGTGCAAATTGTAATACAACAACATTCTTTCTAATCGCAATACTGATGATGCTGAACAACAAAGCCAGTTCGCTTGGATGCAAGAAACTTCACCTGGAACTTATAATACTAGTATTAGGTTTAGTACTCATCTTCCGTGGAGCAATAAATTTGTATATATTGACTATGCAAATTCAACAACTGGACGATTAAGCATCGATTACAGCTCAAATTCCTCAATCTTTAAAAGAAATGTAATTTGGAGTTATAGAATGAATGGAAGTGCAGCTAATGCATATCTCAATGGAAATTATCAAAAGACTCAGAATATTTCAACATCATTTACACCTACTGACTTTAGAAGATTTATGTTAGGTGCAAGTGTGTATACAAACACAGTTATAAAATTCTATGGTTTGTTCTTCTTTAACCGAGCTCTATCTGATATAGAGATGTTTTAAATGCATACTTATTTAAAGCAGCGATTCCTTTAATCTAACAATATTATAATAATGTATCTAACATTAAGTAGAGAAACAAGACAATTATTGAGATTCAGTGAAACACTTAATTACATTTCTAATATATCTATTGGGAACATGGTATATTATTATAATAATATAGTCATTGAGAATCGTGAAGATGTAGATCACGTAGAGACGTATCTGGATGAAAGAATGAATATTAAAGAACCAGTTCCAGGTCAATTTGAATTTCATTCATATCACGAATATTTAATTATACTTCATCACAAATGCCGGAAGTGATCAAAGAAGCTAAAGAGTCTTTGAAATCAAAAATTAATAATATTGTTAATAATATTGATTCAGGCTTTACTGTCGCCATGAAACATATTGCTGAGAAGATCTTGAAGAATAAAGCAAGTGATGCCAATGTCCATAGGCTAATGTGGAAATATGGTCTTTTAGGATCACTCTTTTGTCATCGTTCGCATCTAACGCAATTTTAGCTTCTTGAATTGTCTAGATATCATGATTTTTATGATGGAATCTGGTAATTTGACGGGTTCTCTGTTCTTGTGATAATGTTCCAAATAATGTTTAAATAAGTCATTAAAAGTTATCTGCTTCTCTTTCACACAAACTTTATGACCTTAACTTTGTTAACAGTATTTGTAACGTCATTGTTGCAATAATAAGAATATAATTTTGCTCTCAAAGCAATGAAGTGTGACATTACCTGATCACCAGTTTCGTCCTTGAACTTTCCTATTACTTTCTTGTTCTGACCAATTAGAATGTTTGATTTGGATTTCGTATAACAACTTGTATCAAACTATCTTGTTATGTCGTCTTTGATTTCAGAATAGTAGTCATCTGTTTGCAAAAGATAGACAAAGGAGTCACAATCCATGTAACAAAGTTTCTGAATAGGAAATTTTGATTTCATATAATTGCAATGAAATTGATACATTAAATACTTTGATAAGTCTAAAATTTGTGCTCCTACATAGATCGGTTTATTAAATAAGACTTCATATTTGTCAAACTTAATAGCAGCCAAGTTATCAGTAAACATAGTTGTCTTAGCATTAATTTTTGAGGACTTCTTCGTGATTTGTTCTGGTGAAGTATAAAAGTGAATCGATACTCGGTTTCTTATGTTTTCCATTGTTTTACCATAAAACACATTGTTTAACAATTTTTTCAAATGTAGACCATTGTCTAATGCTTGCTTAACTGATTTGATATTACCTACACAATGTGTTTTGTCATTAACATTAGCTACTAGCTTCCTAGATGAATCTAAATTTATAATTTTAGGAAGGAATGGTAGAGCTGCATGATAGTCATGAAGTTGCGTGGGATAGTGTAAATCTATTTCTAACGTGTAGCCTGTATCTGATTCTAAATCTATTTGATTATTAATGATATAAATGTATATTTTCTGAATTTCCTATGAAATAAGCCACTTAAAATTTCCTGTGGGAAGTTTCTGTGACATTGCGTATCCATGCAAATTGTTACAATGTACAAACTTTATGAAAGTTTGAGGTTGATTGACATCATAGTTTGGTAAGTATGGATTATTAGCTTGAGCGTAGCGGTGAGTAGCAGTACAAATTAATCGGTAACATAATCTACTTCCAAATTTGTAAACTTTAACATTGCATCCCATGATAATCCAGCAGCTGTGAAATAATGACAAGGATCTGGTCTATAATCCCTTTGACAAACTTTCTAAAATTTTCGAAAACATCTGCTAAATGTAGGGTATCAGTGATTTGATAGATGTCTACATATTCCTCTATAGTAGTAGCCACAGACTTTATATTCGGTTCCTGAACTTGCTCAGTATTTCTCTGACTAAATAAAGTTTCCTTTTTATATTCTGAGAGTGTTTTTAGGTATCTTTGTAGCTCAAAAGGTGTTATGCATCCAAATGAATCAAAATAAATTCTGTTTGAACCTTGTTTATACCAACACACCCCGTGATATCTTTGTTGTTTTGAATCATTAAAGTTCATAACACCACACTCGGTCTTTTTAGGTTTTTTTTGGGTAATGCATCTTTCATGAAAACTCCTCGAAAGTTGGGTATCTTTAAGTTTTGATGATGTCTTATATATCAAAGTTTGTTAGGCTATCGTAACCTAAATCATTTTAAACAATGAATGTGTTCATTTTTCAATGTTATATAAATACTTTAAACAACATCAGCAAAATCAATCCATAAGTTAAACTCTGGGTCATATCCTTCCCACTTTACATATATTTGCTTCTAACCATTTTTCTGTCGGCGTTTGATAATCTTTTCAATCCTAAACACGTCTTGCTTTGACAACTGAAGCTCCTGTTCGTAGAATTAACCTTGATCTTCATCACCGTTCAGGTCTGCTTGTATGTAGGTGGTGTAGTATTCTGAACTTCTGTTATGACAAATAGCTCTTTTGTCCAGTTTGTTGTGTACCCTTTTTCAAATGTCTTTTTCTTCTTAGAGCTGATTTTTTTTTACAGACTGCAGTGATATACCAAACCCGAGGGAGTTACAAAACACATAAAAACTTGATGGTATTTGATGACTGCACATTGGAAAAGCAGAATAAAGCAGAGGCGTATTATACTAGAGGTAGACACAGTTTATGCGATAGTTCCTACATTAGTCAAAATTACTTTCTGTTACCAAGGAGGGATCGCCAACTTCATTGTACTGTTTCCACAAGATGATAAAAACCTCAATCATATCCATAACGATCATGCATCGGCAGATATATCTTTGGATGAGTTCAAGAACTTTTGTAAGACATGCCAGAAAGCGAAACACGGATTTGCTACTATAGATTTATCAAGTGGGAGATATGAAGGTAGATATAGAAGTAACTTAGATATATTTTACGTACCTAATGAATGAACACACTTTTTCGAACGCTCAAATTTAACGGATCAACGCCATTTACTATTTATTTTTAGCGTTCAGCGTTGGGCGTTGAACATAATATCTTACGTCCAGAAAAACATGTCGTTTATTAATATTAAAGATTCATCCAAAAGAGATGAGATTATGAAAGAATACCTCAGGAACAGAAAAAATATCCAGCAATGAAATTTGAATGAAAGATTGGGTGATTTAGCTAAAACTGAAGAACATTAGAGATTCCTTGAACCTGTTACACAGGCCAACAATGATTTTGCTGTTTTGGTTTTGTTGGTTTTGATAACTGATTCTATATTTAGCTAAAATTGGAGAACATCAGAGGTAATTTGAACCTATTATTTAATTGAACATTAGAGCTGCTGAAAAGACTGGAAGGGATTTAGCACCCATTAGATGTGAGCTGGAAAATCTGAATGAAGAAATTGTGGTGGACAGGACATTACAGCCAATGCTGAGTCCTCCCCAAGACTGTAGTGTGATCTCTGCACCTAAATCGAAAGTTATTGGACCTGTGGGCGCTAATAATTTGAAAAATCGTTAAGTAGAACGAAAAAGTCTGATACCGTGTTCAGCATCTATCAAAAAGATGATAATTTTTGGATTGGTGATAAATGGGTTGAACTTAAAGGTGATAACATAATGATCTCTAACCATCGCACGCTCACCTAACCATCGATATCATGAAACAAAGGGATTATGGTCTGTGGTGTCTAAAAAGAAGCCTGTTAGTTACGATAATGATGATATGTTTAATTACAAACAAATTCTTAATAACACTGATGCACTCTTTCAGAATTATGATTCACGAGGCAAAACTCCAAATTATCGCAAAAGCACAAAGTGGTCATTAGTGAAACCATTTTGGGATGAACTGAAGAAATTAAAAAAAGGTAAGGGTGCTGTTTATCTGATCTCCGACCCTAATAAACATGTTCATCACTTGAAGTTATTGGTTGGTGAGATTCAAGCTGGAAATAGAACAACTCAGAATGAGACAGAAGCAATCGCCGATGAATGTTAAGAAAGGGTATTTTTGACATGAAGCAGTATAAACAAGTAAACACCAGTCTATTTGGATAAAAAACTTTCTGATTCTTAAAAAAATAATAGTAAAACGTAAAGTTTACCGCAAATATGTACATAGAAGAAAAGGTATTTTTTACATTGTTGGTAAAATAGCAAGTAAGATTGCAAATAAAACTTCCGAAGTTATTGCTAAACCCCAAACGAACAAGTTGGTCAACAAGGTCATAGCTATAAAATGAAGCAAAAATGCAATGGTCGATCAGAGTGGAAAGGTAGTAAAGGCTATCGTTGACAAGGTGCAAATAGTAAAATCCAGAAGACGATTTGAGAACCTACGACAAAACAAAACGCAGCTATCTTGATAAAAAGTTTAGTGACCCCTTCACCCCTCCAAGTAGTTTGAATAATTCGATTTAGTTCAGCTTTGAAAAAGGTGAGTGGCTCTGGCATTGTACTAGAATAAAAATTATTTAAGAAAATAATATATGTATATTAAAAAACCATGTCTGTTGAACATGAGAAAATGACACGCTTAGATATGTGCCCTATAGCCCGTGGACATGGTATTAGGTATTGTCACAAAATGAATCGGACACAATTAATTGATATGCTACAAAAGAAAAATGTTGACCGAAGTCATGTTCTTGATAAGGAAATTTAAAGAACCATGTATCAGAGATCTATACCAGCACTGAGATCTGTAGCAGCACCGAGACCTATACCAGCACTGAGACCTGTACCAGAACTGAGACCTGTACCAGAACTGAGACCTGTACCAGAACTGAGACCTGTATCAACACCGAGACCTGTACCAGCACTGAGACCTGTATCAACACCGAGACCTGTACCAGCACCGAGACTGTTTCTTGCTCCAAGGTCGGTACCAACTCCAAGACCAGTAAAGTGCTATCTGCTATTAACTTTTATGTCAAGCCTGCATTAAAGGATTTCAGAAAGCCGTTTGACTGGGGTAAGAAAAAGGCTGAAGACTTCACTAGTTTTACGAAAAAAATTTTGATGATTTGATTGATTGGATTAAAAAACATCAGGTCCAACACCAAAACCTTCACTTGCTGATTATGTTGAGAATGAGTTAAAGGTAGTTGGTGCTTTTGAAATGAAAGAGAATAAATCTGCTTTGAGGAGATTTACAACACAATACACCATTGAGGGAAAGCAGGGGTATGATCCCTCTTCGTTCTTGCATGAGGTGAGATCTGTAGTAATTAATCTTCTGAGAAACAACCGTAGGATAAATGTAGAGCTTATTCTTTGATGTGATATGGATAGGGTGAGCATACTAAGTGAAATTGAAGCAATCACAGAACCAGCTGCTTTTTATTCCAATGTTGAAGTAAACCTAGAGGGTACTGATGTAGATGACATGTATATCACCATGTTAGTCAGAGTTTTGAAAGTAATGGCCACATTTTAGATGCTGGGCAACTGGACATTCAGATCAATCATTGCTCTTGAAATTTATACTGTTGCTTATGAACCATTGAAAGAAAGTTCCTTCATCTCCCTACCCAAGCCGTATACATCAAGGAAGGCAATTATCAACATGAAGAATGAAGATGAAA
>RDPX01000225.1:829974-876745 GCA_003991215.1 Morbakka virulenta
ACCTACTCTTTTAGAGCACCTACTCTTTTAGGGCACCTACTCTTACAGGGTACCTACTCTTTTAAGGCACCTACTCTTTTAGGGCACCTACTCTTTTAGGGCACCTACTCTTTTAGGGCACCTACTCTTTTAGGGCACCTACTCTTTTAGGGCACCTACTCTTTTAGGGCACCTACTCTTTTGGAGCGATACCGTTTCTATTCGAGGCATGATAAAAATATTTATCTTTCTCTGCCATGTAATTCGCGTAAGAAGATAAAGAAAAAATACGAATTAACTTCGAACTCTTCATTGTCATTAATTGGATAAAATAGACATCGATTCGTTTTAACCTTAATTATTTCTAAAGTAAGGTCACTTTACCTACAATCCCAGAAAATGGCCCAAACATACTACCCACCACTTTATAGAATTTTGTACAGAAACTTTTCCAGTTTGAATTGTAGATCTGCCGTCAAACCAAGTGTTAAACAGAACTGTTAAACAATTCAAGATTTAGTCATTGACTGACAACGTCTAGCTATTTTTCATGTATTTTTCCTTCATCATGCTTATCCGAAAAGAAGTATTTTACAAGAAAGGAGGTCTGTCAAAATATTGATCAATGTTGTGCTTTTGTTTATCGCAATTCTTTGTTTTATGCTAATCAGCTGCTGTACATCAAAGCTTAAAATATTCACCACCCGTGATAAGAAAACATAAAGCAGTAAAGAATGATATTGAGGCTCCAAAAGCAATTAAGATGTATTACAAACGTCTAACAAATGCAGTGCTGCAAAATTTAATCGCACCTGTGTCTATGCACTCTTTTCTTACTTTAACAAATTTATACCTATATCGTCCTCCACTGTGGATCACCAATTCATGAACAGAATTTCCCCACTAAGCGTGGCAATATAGAAACAGCCAATGCGATCAGATCACGAGCTATGATGTTTCTGCGGGAATTTGGTGGCTTCTTGGTGGGACGAGATACAGTAAACCAAATCCCAATTCTTTACGGAAGAGTCAGAATATCTGGTAACCCAGTTTCATTCATTGTTCTTCTCCACCAGCAACTTCGATGGCCCTCGTGAATGCATTAACTTCCTGGTGCGCTCCTGTGGGTCCAGGGATTTTTCTTCAAGCATTGTGTCGGTAGTGTTGAACGATTTCCCGGACATTTACATTCCCGGGAATGATGGAATTTTTTGCTATTCGTTTTGATCTTTTTTCTTTTGGCTAAGGAAGCAGTTTCTCATAAAAACCAGAGCACCAATATGGTAGAAGCACTCATGTAGATAGTTCTGATGTCCAACATTGTCCATCAATATTTTCATCATTTAACTTGCAACAAACTTTGGTCAAAAACTTCCCAGTGGTGCTGAAAGCTCACTCTGATTCCACACTTGGTGGTGGAATTGTGAACAGGGCCTTGTAGGGTTTTTCCAAAGCAAATGATCTTTCTCCAGTGGCATCAAAAAAGTTAATTTCCGGTGAGGGGTGCTCTCATACAGAGATTTAAAGACCTCTTTTTGCTTAATAAAACTAAGCAAATCTTTGAGCCATTGATTGTCACAATTTGAGCTAGAGTTTCTTGACGTCCTCAGAAATGTTCTCATTTTTTTCAAGGTCATCTGCCACCTCTTTATTGCCACTGAATAAACGATACGTTGTTTTTTTTTGCAAAGTCAATCATTGCATTTTTAGAAGGTATTCTGAAGACCTCATCCTCTGAACTTTCAAGTTACGAAACTCTTTTTTCGAGATAATCCAGAAGGCCAGCCGAACCTTACGTTGCCTTTGAGCAACCCTTGTTTTTAAAGCAGTCAGAAGTTCGTGTGCAAGCTTACTTTCTTGGCTCTCCAATTTCTTGATCAATCAAATGAATGTAGTCTGCTGTCAAGGGAGTGGCTTCTCTCTGGCAGATTCCCTTAGCTCCTTTGTCATGGACAAGGATATCCATCACAGTTACATGGATGCTATGAGCGATACAAAGCTGGTGCTCGGGTGGGGCAGTGTTCCCATTTTTTTCATTACAGAAGAGCCGTCTGTTGTACCTCTAAGGATATCAGATTTCATACAAATGCCAAACGATTCCAGACCAGATTCCAGCAGTTTAAGACAGTCTTCACCATCGTGACAATCTTTCATCCTTTTGAGTCCAAGATACACAAATTCACCTGAAAAATAAAAATCTACGTTCAGGAATCACCGATTCTTAAGTGACGTATACTCGTCGAGATTAATACTGAAACGGTTATCGTTTTCTTTGAGTTCTGCTTTCTTGACCTTTACGTCTTCAACAGCTTTTTTGTACAAGTCATAGAAAAGCTTCATTACTGAACTCAGATTTAGGGGTTCAAGAACCCTTTCTCTCTCAAATGGTCTTGCTCAGAATTGGCGATAGCATGGGATTAAAATCTGTCAACAGCTGCATGTCGGGCTAGACGCACTCCCAGGATTTATTTTCTTGGAAAACATGGACATAACAGATTTAAAGCTTTGACTTCTTGTTGCTTTGATTTTTAGAAACGTCAATTTTGTGAGTGATTTCACAAGATATCTTTTAGCCCTCATGTTGAACCTCCTTTGCATGAAGACTTGTGAACCAGTGAATACCAACTGCTTCACCACTGCTCGTCTTAATGAGACTTTTCCAAACCACAGAAATTTTCTGATCAAAGGCCATGTTTATCATTCTTTGTTCTTCGTTTAATTACGCAATGATTTGTCTAAAAATAGAAGCCGAAATACTGAGAATCATGAGAAAAAAACAACAAAAGCGAAAAAAAAAATTTACCGGGATACCGGACCGTCATTCCCGGTAAACGGGAATTAAAAATTGACAGATTTCCCGANCCTCATGTTGAACCTCCTTTGCATGAAGACTTGTGAACCAGTGAATACCAACTGCTTCACCACTGCTCGTCTTAATGAGACTTTTCCAAACCACAGAAATTTTCTGATCAAAGGCCATGTTTATCATTCTTTGTTCTTCGTTTAATTACGCAATGATTTGTCTAAAAATAGAAGCCGAAATACTGAGAATCATGAGAAAAAAACAACAAAAGCGAAAAAAAAAATTTACCGGGATACCGGACCGTCATTCCCGGTAAACGGGAATTAAAAATTGACAGATTTCCCGAGAATTTACGGGATTCAACACTATGTGTCATCAGGCCAGGCTTCTGTTTGGATGATATGGCGGGTTGGACGATACTGGAGAAAGTGTTCTACTGGTATTGGAGAGCCATCACAGGAGTACACTGCAAAATACCCCACCCTGGAACCTTGAGTTTTCTGGTGATGTCCTTCAGCTAAGGACGTTTCTTCTCGTGTGCACCAAATTGGGTTCGAGAGGTTGCATACACGACTACAGCCACACACGCTACCAACTGAGCTATGGCCTCTTGTTCTGTACCCGGGTCCTTATCGTTGGGCACTTCATTTTAACCACGTTTATGGAGCTGTGCCTCCAAGAGAACTACAACTTCCCCACCCAGGCCAGATCAAACGATTCCAACATACATGTAGAGCACGGCCATTGTTAAAACTGAAACTGACATTGCTATACTGACATAATAGACTGAGTTTTCAAATAGTACAAAAGTAAAAAATTACAGATATCATTTTAACTTTTTTACAATTTTAAAGAACGAAAAGGCTTTGAAATAACATAAATTTCTTCCGATTTTTGAATTGCCTCTTCAAAATCGAGACCTTGCCAAATCACGGAAAAACTATCGAGTTGTCGATCTTCCAACATGCCGGGTAAATTCATCGAACACTCGGATTCGACTCAAAGATTCATGTATCAGACCTAATGCTAGCTCCCAAAAATACCACGTCAACTTGATCATCTTATTTCGGCGCACTGATTAATACCAAACGTAAGACAAATAAACACTAAGCTGAACATATCCATGGCATCCAAAAGGTTATCGCTCAAGATGAAATTGTCAAACAACGCTTGTACCTCCCTCAATATTTTGACAGTTGGTTTCACTTTGTAGGAATTCAAGGTTCTCATCAAGCTTCAGTAGAAAAATGGAGCTCTTATTATGAATTTGACACCTTTAATCATTTGAAATATATATTACTACTCACTATACCTGTCGCTTTTAACATATAAACAGGGTGTACCTTCCGCTAACGTACGTCTCCTTTACAACCAAGTGATCAAACCTTTAACTTACTGTGGGGTATCTCAGTTCCCATTGCCCCCAAGATCTAAAATAAATAGATATTTCTTTGCCTTGTTCTAGTTATACACTCGTTCCTTAGCAAAAGCAGAATGGGTTTAGGCAAGAATGATCAACTGCGGGGTTGTGTTTACTTGGATTAATCACTGGAAAAATAATAAATTCTGAAAAAAATCATATAAACGCGATATGGTTCAAAGTTTTGGCATTTCCACAAAATTCTGATCATTTCTGTTAAAAAACCTCTTTCACTGATGCTCGACTAGACCAACAAGCCAGAATAAGAGAACACAAGACAAGTGGGTTCTTATCAATACTGAGAACAGAGGATTGCAGACAATCCACACCATTTTTTTCACTGGCTAGTCTACCAGTACAATTCAGACCATAAACAAAGGCTTTTTGTCTACAAAGAAGTGCTAATTATCAAGAGATCTTGCCCTGCCCATTACTTTGCACTGACTCATCGCTTGCAGCTCCATGGGAAAATGTAATGATGACGAAACTGGAAGTTATTCTTCCTGAACTTGCCTAAGCTGGTGTGATTACATTTCCATCAGGTACATTGATGATATTTTAGTATTACCCAAACCCAAGGACTTAAACCTAACTCTTGTAACACTCGATCTGTTTGATAAAAACCTTTGTTTTTTACAAAGCATCACACAGTGGATAGAATAGTCAAATGATTGGTCAAGTTTGATGTCACTTTAAAATAACTTGGTTTAAATCCTTGTACCATCGCGCATTAAAGACTTTTAAACATTAACTTCTTAGCATTTCAATTTCAGCAAATACAATTGTTTATGGAATGATTTTGCCACATATAGTAACCACTTAATTACCCATCAATTAAAAGGCACCTTAAAAAAACACACCAAGACCTGGGAAAAAAACCATCGGTTAACTTTGTAGCTCTTTATCAACTTAAGGAAGCAGCCATGTATTGTCCACCAGAAGACCGCATTTCAACACTCCAAAACGCTAACGTTATCCACTAACTCATCTGACCATGGTGTGGAGAAAAATATGTCGGAATAACACATCGGAGTTTTATTACCTTCTTCAATGAACATGGTAAACCGATCATGCAATGTTTCTACATTTGACTGGCTATTAATTATTCCTGGAAGCAATTAACATATTCTCACTGTCTACAACCAACGATGATAAACCACTTGTTTTAAACACCATGGGACAAATTCACATCACAGTCTCGAATAACTGTTGATGACAACAGTGATGTATGCTCACAATTATGTTTTTACAAGCTTACCATTTAAAACGTTTCTCTCCTGCAATAAAATGGGTCTAACGGCACCAAAGAATTGCAATTATAGGCGCAGTTGCTTTTTTCTGAGTTCCTTTACTCTTGTTACATGTAAACGTGACAACTGCATTCTGTGTATATATCGCTGAAAACTTTGTAAGCATTTACTTGTCCTGCTGGTAAGCGAAGAGAGCCAGCATGCCTCTTACCAGTAGCAGCTTCAGTTACAGTTTGTATAAAAATCTATGTTCTACTCTGTACCAGGGAGCGACTGTTCAAAGAGCAAACTAAAGTGTCGGAAGGTCCTTTTTTTCAAGCTACAGGCACAAAAACTGGCATGAAGATGTGTCTTGGTAATGCACACATTTTCACTTATACAATTAGTCATGTAAATTTGCTAATTCATGAGTAATTAACGAATTATTATTTGAGAGACCTTCTACCATTATCAAGTCGGGAAATTATTGGTAGGAAGATCGTCTATTTCTAGTTAATGACAATTTGTTTATGATATTTTTTCGTTTCATGTATTTGTGTTTTGTAATCTTCGAATGTTCCTATTCTGACTTTACTTCTTACATTATTTTTGTAAATTGTTTCATATAAATTAATTTTGAATTGCTTAATTTCAAAAATTTTACAAACTGTTCTACCAGTTATGTGTACTAATATTGAGACTGTGAAAATAGGTAGCCTACCCCCGACCATAAAACTGTATAACAACCATAAGCCATTTTTCCAAAAATAGATTATCTACCGGTCAACGCCTTATTAGAATTGACTCTTGGAAAATCAATCGTTTCCGTTGCACAAAACGAGAACGAGTTAGTGTAACCGGAAGGCTATCGCTCAATAGTTTATAGCAAAACTTAACTATGTCATAAAAATGTTTTCTCTTAAATATTCCCTGGTAAAATGTAAAAATTAAGTAAAATAATTGCTTTAATAATATTTTTAATTAACTAGAAAAGGTTGTGTCTTAACTGGTTAGTTGCAGTGGAGATCGAAATATAATTCTGCTTGTCGAATTTTTTTTTGTAAAAGAAAAACCAACAGACCTGTGATTCAAGTTTTACCGATCGCACTGGAGTTTAACCCAACCTTGTTTAAATGCATGTTTTTTCATGAAGAATGGTCTATTTCTAACATTAAATTTTTGCCACACGTCAGCTTGTTACCTTACAGAACTGTAACCAATAATATGAATTTTTGTGGATATATTTAACAAAAATATATTGTCAAGAGATGTTTTCGGGTTCCCATTAAGAGTAAATGTATGATGAGAATGCTAAATACGTTTCTGCTAAACCCTGAAAAAAATTCAAGCATGCTTTTGATGAAAAATTAATCAGGTTCACTGCTCATGTCACGTTGCTTTGTTATCCTATGTGATTAAGAAAAATGGCAAGTAAAATCAGAACACTAAATATCAACCAGTGAATGTCGAGGGTGTACAACAGAATGGGATATGGCAATCCAGACTGTCAAAAAATACCTGTCGCCTGACAAAATCTGACTTATCTTGTTATCCATTGTCTACTGTCTGCCCAACAAGTTGACAACAAAAATACCATAAAAGAAACGTATTACACACCTGTTGAATTGGTTTATCGAAATCTTTTGGATTTACAAATTCCGTAGCTCCAAATTCTTTAGCTAAATGATAAAAGGCGGGTAGGTAAGATTACTTCATGCTCAGCAAGAAACAATGGGGGAAAAAAAGTCAAACTTGGGAGACGAAGACGAGACCGACAGGCAAAAGAGGGAGAAAAAGTGATGAAGTGAAAAGACAATGTCGCGGAAAAATAAAAGTCGTCATCGTCATCATCATCATTATCATATTGTTAGTTGATCGTGGTTTTGTGGTAATATTTTGTTACTTTGATAAAAAGCTGTCACGGTTTGAAAAAAAAGAAGTATACAAAAAAATGAAATCGGCATGAAAAGAGAAGATGTACCATTAAATAACATCGTTAGTAACAAATTGTATTTAGATACACAATGGTGACGTGATGCATGTAAACACACTGTTAATAGGCTGATTTATTGGACGTTTGTAAACATCTTCTTCTTCTTTTCCTTTGGTCTTCTTCCAACTTCAAGTTCGCTCGGTCGCTTGGCATTTCTTCCTCCACACGCTCCTTTTGCCTGCGTCATCCCTCTTCAGCACTCTTGTCTCTTCATCTCAATTTTTGGCGCCCTCTAATTCTTTTTCTGACTACCTGCTGATGGTTTATGAACATAATCGAACACAAATTTCCTATCATGACAACTAAGCGGTTTATGAGCCATTTTAAAAACAAACAAGGAAATCACATAAAATCCACGTTTTTATCAAGAGCTTTCTGAACTCTAGTTAAACGTTGTTCCATGCATTCTTGGCAATGAGCTTTATATTATCATATTTTTCAATAAAAATTAACATCCAAATGGCTCGATTATTCACAATTCTTGGCGTAATTATGTTAATTATGTGTCAAATAAGCACAGTACATTCACTGTCAAAAAGTCGCAGTGAACAGCAAGCAACTGAAGGAAAACACAGCAACAACTTCCATCTTCAAAACAAGTGTTAAAAACTAGGGGTAGTCTTAATTATCGTTTTCAGAGGCCCCCTCTAGAAAGAGATAAGTAGATGTTAAGTATTAGCACTCATTGCCTGGTAAGACCTTAAACCATTAATGTTGACGAGGAGGAGGCCCGGGCTATCCATTTATCACGTTCGCATGAAATTGGCCATTTTTTTACCCCCTCCCCTTTGTTCGCACCTGTTCGCAGGCAATCCCCCCTGTGAACGTTTATTATACTTTTTTTTGATCTTCGTTGGTAGTTGCCATTTCGATAAATAACTTTAAAAATTGTCATTGATTCTTCTTTTATAGAAGCTCACGTGCTTTAATTCTAAAAGAAAAAATTGACGCCAGGCTATTTTTGTGAGAAATGAAAGTAATTGAAATTAGATACAAGCCGAATACAAACGAAAGGAATTCCATATAAACGAACAATAAATGTGTAAAAACATATAAGAATTATTACACCTGGAGACCTGTCTTTCGCTGTCACTACTTTGTGAAAACTGTGTGCAAAAAAATTGAACGTGAACGTTCTTACCTTGTGAGCCCCACTCCCCCCTCAGTGCGAAAGTAATAAATGGATGGCCTCCTGTTCCAAAAGTGATAAAAAATTGATTTTGCGTACGGCTATGATGTGATAAAAATGGATAAAATTCTGTCAAAGCGACTGTACTAATGTCGTCTGATAATTCTCAAAATAAAATTCAAAAACAAACACTTCATTCATGTCAAGAGTGTCAGTGGTGATAATTAACAGACCTTTATCAAATTTGGCCGGATTTACATCGACTCCAATAATTCTGGCAGCTCCTGCCACTTTACAGCCCATAACAACAGCCAAACCAACAGCACCTAGGCCCCAAACAGCAACATTTGATCCTGGTTCGACCTTTTGAAATAAAAAAAATACATGCAATACACCACATAAAACATAAAATATTCCTGCAGATGAAAATTATTTATAATACAGTTGGGAAACAGAAATTTTCCTGACGGTTTTTCTTCCGACCATTTTATTACCAGTCATGCAACAATACTAAAAACGTCTTCACAGATAACAGCAATTTTAAATCAACACAGAGGAATAAAGGAATGCCGTTGATTAGACCCAGGCTGGGTACCCAAAAGACAAGACGGTAAAATAAGCTAGGGCAGAGCATCGGTCAACCTGCGTCGATGCAAAGAAATGACAATTCAAAGCCCTCTTTAATCCAAATAGGATCAAGCACTCTAGATATTGGTGGTAAGGATAAAAATTGTACAAATATGAAGGTAAGCATGTTCTAAATTTGTTCTTAATCCAAAACCGCACTATAAAAACTATACGGGCTTCTCCCATTAATGTGGCAAAATGTGAGACTGAAGTTTGCTGGGCATTGCTGCATGAACAACTGTGATCTAGCATGAGAATTGGGTTAGAATTACAAAGTAACAAAAAATATGTTGACAAATTATCGGATGACAACGGCTGTGGAGTTCACATGCAAATAACTTGTAGAAACCGATGGAAAGAATGCGTAAGTAAATGCCGACGATGACGACGACGACGACGACGGTGATGATAATGATGATGATGATGATAATGACGATGATAATGATGATGATGATGATAATGATGATGATGAAGATAATAATGATGATGATGAAGATAATAATGATGATGAAGATAATAATAATGATGATCGTGATTATGATGATGATGATGATGATGATGATGATGACGACGATGATGATGATGACGAAACAAACACACAAAACGGAAAGAATAAGTGAACAATAAATGTACATCGTTAAAAGATTATGGAGGAAAATAAAAACTAGTTCTTTATTCATAATATTCACAACCTGAAAAGTATGTACTGCTATTTTTAATGAATGTGTAATGTTTCAGGTGCCCTTATATCATAATAAAATTAGAAGTTGTCTTCGAAGAAAAATACTGAATTCCATGGGGCCGCTACGGATGTCGCATCCATTGTTTTCGGCCCTACTGTATACAAAGTCAAAAAACCCTTGGCCACTCAGTATTTTCTGCTGATTTATTTTACAAAAAAACTTCAAAAGATGGGTGTACCTTGGCAGTGTTCACAGCTGCACCATATCCAGTTGAAATACCACATCCAAGCAAACACACTTTGTTCAGATCTGCTTTCTCGTTCACCTATGTAACAATAACCGTTTTTTAAACATATAAAAATCCATTAGCATATAATGACAAAACAATATGATTTGTAAATTAACATGATTACAAATGTTGGGTTAACAACTAGTATAGAAATAAGGTGCATGGAGAGCGTTAAAAAAGTAAGATAAAAAAGAAAACTGGCAAAGATACATAAAACAGAAAGCCAGGAAGGAGAGGGGAGAGGAAGGAGAAGGGAGCAGAGGAGACAAAGGAAGAGAAAAGTGGGGAGGAGAAGGGTGAAAAAAGAATGGAGAAAAAGGAACTCAAGTAGACCATAGCTCCATCAGGTGAAAGGAAAAAAGTAACCAGTGTTTTTTTGAATTAGAATCAATGCAAATCATAGGAACTATTTATTCTATTTTAGGCTTATTGTTAGTAAGTGCAGAGAATATGTGAAGGATTATCTCATCATAGGCTCTAAATCAATTCATTTTTTGCTCTTTGCCTAACATAGTTCTAAATTCAAAAACTGCAAACTCTTCTGTTTACCACTTTACAAAATAGGATGGAAGCAGTACTTCTTGGACTGCAGCACTTGGACTAAAACTGGAACCATGTGAACATTAACCAGATTAATCCTTGTCTGTACAACGGGTTATAAAGTTTGTATTAATTTTTCTGAACAAATACTCTAGTTCATAAAGAATAATGGTACTTCATATTGAATTTTACATTACCTTGCATACTGATATCTCTGGCACAACTGTGTACTCTGAAAATGTACTTGTTCCCATGAAATGGTGAAGTGTCTTTCCTTTGCAGGTAAACCTACTTGTACCATCTGGCATCAAACCAGCTCCCTGTGTTGACCTACAATTATAGTCAGAAGTGCCATGGTATTTCAACAAGAAAAACTAGTTATTTTCACCGCTGTATATGCAAATACAATTTTGTTGCTTTTTTAAAAAATTAACTATTTGTGTATTTACAGATTTTTTTCTTCTTTGTTAAAGTTCATGACTGCAATGGGCAATTATGGTAATAAATCTCTGTGGGTTTGGGTTAAATACTTTTAAACAAGTATTTCCAAAAAGAGATAAAAAAATAAAACTCATTTATAAAAAGTGTATTTCACCAATGACCAACATGCCATGCTTTTCCCCGGGGGGAGCAAGGTGCACGTAAGTAAAGAATATTGTTCACAACATTATCTGGTCAAGAATGTACTGGCAATTAATTAGGTAGGGTATGTAGTTCAAAAGTGCTGTCATGAACCAGTCCATTTCAGTGTACATGCAATTTTCAAAAAAATTAAAAACCTTTCCTTCAATATTATTGTTAGAGAAAACTCCAACTTAACACACACACTGGTCAGTCCCATACCTATAAATTTAAAAGTACTATATGCTTGCCTGCTTATCAACACAACTATTATGTTTTTACATTTAAACAAGCATACATAAAAAAGATAAAAAGGCAATTCATCAAAACTGAAGTGGGTTAAGATGAGAGGTAAAAATATGGAAACGTTTATGTCAAAAAAAGTATCGTTTTACTTTAATTCAAATTTCAAGAGTTAAGTCTTAGACAGATTGTAAAACTTTGACCGCCGCGTCGTTCATTTACATTCGCCATATTTGTTTATGTTATATTTTTATTTAGGCACATATTATTGATAACATTATTAAGGGACCGTATTGAAGTGCAGGCTCGGTAACACATCGAGGTGCCCAAGTGACAATCCATAAGGGCAGCTGAACTGCACAACGTTAGTTCGAGCGAAAAAGTGTCCAAGAAGACTTAGAATATTCTAATAATTTGTTGTGTTTTCCCTTGTGTTATTATCCTCCGCTATGGCCAGAGATCTAAGTTTAACAACAAATACATCAAACTATATATAACAAACACAAGTCAATGTATCAACAGTCAGAAAATGTCTCTATTCATTATAGATATTTTCAAATGGTAAAAAAACCAACAAAGATGCGACTTATTGAATGATATTATAGTTGTCAAACAAAGAATGAGTAAAAAAATGTTCTTTGAATCTGTCCTTTAGGTAGTCTGTGTACCACCAACATGGTAAGTAGAAAAACGGTTTTAAAAATCCTAAAAATAATGATTACAGTATCATTAGCTCAAATAACTCTAAACAGACTGAGCAACAGATCAATGCATTTTTAACAGGAAAAAACGTCTGAACTGGAAGTAGACGTAAAAACAAGGCTGCTTGGTTTGAAGACCATTCTTTTTGAATAACACAATTTCAATATACTGAGCACACACGACTGTATGCTTTAACTCTTCTTTGGTGAATAACTCTGTTTGACGTAAAAACATATAAACATATTAACACAAAACATAACATAAAGCTTCTGTTTCTATGTTGAGTGACCATGTGATCATCTTGTATAACAAAACTATGGAAGGAAAATTAAATGAAAATCATCATGAATATCCATGAAATTAACAACAGGAAAAACAAAAAGAACAGTGGGTGAAAAATGTGCTTCAAGCATGGATTAAATACAAAGCTGCCTGTGGCTGTTTCAAGGAGAATTTTTATCCATGATTTCATGCAATGGAGTTTCAAACAAAAGAAATGAGCCATCTGGTCTATTAAAACAAACTGAAATTTCGTTATTTTATGGTTACCCACATTTTTCCAAAACTTCATCTCAACAGTACTGGGCAGGAAAGAAAGAAGAGAGAAGAACAAATTATCAATACTGTGGATGCTAGTAGATACAAAATACAACGAAAGTTTTCACCCAGTTCCTGTCTGGGCCTGGGTGAGACCAGGGTGGGACTAAAACGCTTCCAGAATGACTTGAGCACTGATAAAATCTGCATGCATCAAAATCAGCAAAGAAAAAGTTAAGCCCTGATGCTTGATATCAAAGTGTAGTTTGGATATAAGTAAGAACATAAGTTTTATATATTTTTAATCTGGTCAAATTACTTACAATTGTAGTATCATAACAAAATTGTCCTTGAAACGACCATCAAGGACAAGACTTTGTTTAGCAAGATAAGTAAAACCATAACATTCTATCACAACAGGTTGCTACTAAAGCTAGCACCAATAAGGTATCAACTACAGTTAGACAGTCTTCAGCCAACAGAAAGTTCTAGTCAGAAACTTTAGGTGAGGAAAGGACTTTTGATTTCCTAGAACCACAGTTCAGACTAGGGTTGCCATTACTTATCTGGTTTTTAACCAGGTAACATTAAGGAGTTTGAAGATATTGATCATTTGTTACTAGACAGCACTTAACTAAATAATATTGTATCTACATCTTTAGTAGTTAGTAATTATCCAGACCAGACCACAGGAGATACCAGAGGTACAGGTTGGCCCATAACCACCATTTGTGTTACCCTCTAAATGACAGATCAATCTATTCAATAGCCTACTGAGAATGTAGGTTTAGGTGAGAGTAATGCACAGCCTCTTTTTACATCTCAACCAACTTCTTCTTTATCTGTCAGCCAAGGCATAAAACCATGGATTTCTAGGCCTTGTAGAGCTACTAAAACACCTGAAAGGTTAGATTTACAATTTCAAGTTAAAAGCATAATAAAAAAGCTTGCTTGTACTCTTATCAAGAAAGGAGGAGTGTGGTGTCATAACAAAAGAGATGACTAATCAATCTTAGAATGAATGACGTTTTGATCTTGGTAGAAGCTGACACTTGTCTCCGAACCACATGGCAAACAGACCTGCAAGCAGCCATCAAAAGGGATACATGTGCAAGCCATGGATACATCCCAACTGGACAGTGAGTGTGTGTGAGTGAGGAGGAATTTATTCCTATTCTATTTTCTAGATGGATCCTTTTTCAATAGCTAAATAAGATTATTTTCCTGTAAAAAGATTTTGATTTTGTCATTCAATATGAACAGCATGACAATGGTTGTAGTAATATAATATTCACAAGATAAGGTACTTATCTTCATCTTTTTTACTACTGGAAAGCCTGATGGTGCTAACATTTGTCCAGTTAGGAAAGCGAGTTGGTTGGTACTTTGCCAACAATACACAACAATAATGACAACATGGAGACTTGATATAAAGCTACTTGATAATGATTCAGAGTTACTCTTCCTTCTTAACTTTCTAATCAGCTTCACTTTAATAGGTACATGTTTCTATTAATCATAACCTTTTATCTCTCCTATTTAATGTGCCTGACACAAAAGCTTTTTTCTCACCTTTCTCCACTGTTTCCTGTTTGGGTAGTGAGTTGCTTCTGATCAATTTTTGACTGGGTGCTGCATGCCATGTGGGCCTGTCCTGGATCTCATCTGTCCGCAAACTCCAAACTTGCAGATCCTTCTTGATGGTATCTTTCAATCTATGTTCTGGTCACCCATGACTTCTTCCTGTCACTTTCATCTCATAGACCTGCCTGATATCCTCGTTCTTGTCTCTCCTGCAGATATATCCATACCATTGCAATCTCCTCTTTTTCATGAGATCTGCTCTAGGTGTTACTCATGCCTCCTTCCTGATGTCCTCATTCAGAGTCTCATCTGAGCATTCACATTTCACACTAATTGGCCAGGCCTCATTGCCATACAACAGTATTACACAAATGATTCTCTTATAAACTAACACTTTCAACTTCTTGGGGACATTTCTAGTTCTTGTATATATCTCTTATTATGTCAATGTAAGCCTCTGACACCTGGCACTTCCGTAGACAATACCATATTAATTCTGACTCAAAAGCTTTCTCTAGAAGAGATCAATGCCCAGTGGCTACCTGTAGTAAAAAAATGTCAAACTCTAAACTGCCTAGAACTAAGCACTGTCTACTTTTACCTGAGCTTTCCTCCAAACTCTGACAAGTATGGTGTGTGCAAAACCATTAGGAAATTCATTAAAACTAATCATAAATATAACCATACCTGATAACACTGCAAAGGTTTGTTTTTGGGTTGTTGCAGAATTTGCAATTTCTACACTGTGGCACATACAATGGAATAACATGATCACCTAAAACAAAAGTGCAATGGTTAAGTGAATTGATGCAATTATATAACACTGTGGACTTGTGTCTTTTACAAGACAGTGACTTGTTTCTGTTTACAATACCCTGTAACTACATTTTTGGAGGGGGTGGATTATGTAAGAAACAATGGGGAAGGGGAGGTGTGAAGTAAATTCTTTCTTCTTAAAAACTTTAGTGAAATGCTTAAAAAATGGTTCACTGGAACAATTTACATAAGCAATATTACACTGTCTGCATGTCAACATTGGTAGCAGGGGGAAGGAGGTGATCAAAATCTACTAATTAATCTGCAAAGCTAGTTGGGTTAAAATACACAGCATCTAAAGTTTTTATCACTAAACCTTGCTTTATTCCAATGGTCTCCAGGTTAAGCTCTCTTACTACTTCTTGCTTTTCCTTCCAAAGCTAAGTAGACAGCTGCACCAACTCTTTTTCTTTATCTCTGTATTCAGTTGATATATTCCAACATCACTCTTCCAACTGATTTAGTTGTCATCTTTCTTGGGATTGAAAACCAGTGGACTCTTAATGCTCACTGCCATTCTATTTTAAGTGTTTTGCTAATATGTTTTTGTGTTTAAGTCTAGAACTAAAAACTATAAAACTGTACTTCCTGTACAATTTACGTTGTGTCATGCCAACTTCAGATTCTGTGTTCCAAATGACCTGCAATTGGCTGGCCAAGTTAACAAGGCTAGAATGTCATCCTCCCAAGCTTCTGGAAGTGCTTGGTACTGCCAAATTCTAACTGTTACTAGTTAATTGTACATAGCTAAAGTTGTGCTAATCTAATCTAACAAAAAATGTTTAATGACTATTATTTGAAAAAATGACAGGGTAGTGCCATTGATTTATTGATTGCCAAGTTAATCAAATTCACATTTTAAAATAATGAATGCACCTACAGAATTTTCAGTGTTACAAAGCAAATATTTTGTGATATAACCACTATGTACTGATGTGATTGAACAAGTCTCTAGAATTGATATCTGTTAGGAGGTCAATGTTAATCATTGTTCTATCTTTTTATCTTATATTAACCACTAAACAATAGACTGAGACTAGTCATGGTATTCTGGTGAATAACTTTACTGCAAGATTATTCCCAAGCATTATCATCCAATCTACAATGTCAAAACTTGGTACTGTAAGACACTGAGTAAAGTACTCTTTCTTAAAGGTCACTAGACTTGATTTAACTTGAATTACCTTATCCAGCTATATATAGCTATGTATAAAACAAAAACACTAATTACTTTTGTAACATTTGAAGAAAGGGTATCCTTAGTCCCACATAAAAACCACACAAGGAATAAAACACAAATGCATTCTGTTACCTGGTTTCAATGTTGTTACTCCTTCTCCAATACTTTCCACTATACCACCACCTTCATGACCCAGAACTGCAGGAAACTTGCCTTCAGGGTCGTGTCCATCAAGTGTGTATGAATCTGTATGGCAAACACCTGAAGCAAGGATTTTTATACGCACTTCACCCTTTCTTGGTGGTCCAACCTCAACAGTTTCTAGTGACAATGGTTTCTTGGGTTCCCATGCAACAGCAGCCTTACATGTGATCACCTTAAAAATAAAAAAACAATAAAAGCTATTATAACAAAAAAGTCACCATTGACCATCATCTCTGTCTGCACTCAAATGTACACTCACATTAGAGAAAATTTCTCCAAAGGCAATGACCTTTCTCATCATCATCATCATATCAACAACATCCGTTTTACATGCTAGCATGTGTTGGACTTTCTACATGCTTCTACTTTCCTTTTTACATGCTAGCATGTGTTGGCAATGACCTTTCTGTCAGTGTTAAATGATTCACAATCACGTTTTTATACTTTCCTGGATACAGTAGAACTGGAACCTCTAGAAAAATTCCAATATATTCATACATAAGTTCTTAACCCAATAGCCATTATGATTCTCAGGGCACTGATTAACATACAAGTCAGTTTGACAAACCAAAACTTCCTCTAAGCACATTCCCACAGAAATGTCTCTAATGACTTTCCCTTTTTTACTTCTTGAACTATTACATTTTCCAGCACCATCTTATTATCGTTGCCTCTTCTCATTATTTCTCATCAACAAACATGAGCCATTTTGTCAAGGTGTCATTAGATGCCTGTGCAACATATGCAACCAATTTTCTGTTCTGGTTTCTTAAATACTCTGTCATTGAAACTGATTTTGTTATGTTCAGCATCTTCTCATTTGTGTATTTCCAAGCCCAGTTTATTCTCTTCACATCATTCTCACTTTTCACTAGATTTATCTCCTATTTTGATGACATTTTTGCCATTCTGCCACGAACCATACATCTCAAAAATTGAATATATACTCATTGAATCTTAACATACTGTGTTTGGGTCAGTGTTTTGGTCTCACAGTAGTAACACAACCTACTTTGGTCATACATATTCTAAAATTTGTGAGTGGTAAGGAATGGTGTGGAATATTTATTGGATATTGGTAGAAGCTGCATAGCTTAGTCAGAAAGGAAAACAAAACATAATTATAACTGTTACTTATTTTCAATCAATGATTTGTGCTGAGAAAAAGAGCAAATCCATAAAAAAAAGTGGCATTTAACTCTCCATCAATGATGTAGAACAGTTTTCAATCATAATGACCTGTCTCTGCAATGTGTCTTTCTATGCATTTAGTTCTCTTGTTTTATGTCATGTTAAACACAAATAAATAGAAATCATGAATCCTAAACATGTTAAACTGTTAAACTCAGAAGATGACAGGGTTTTTTTCATAAAAACTTGACACTAAAAACCACCATGTGACAGAAACAATAAATAAACTGTAGGTCCACTTTTTAATGTGATGGCAATATCAATATTACACATTCACATATACTATATAGATAAGTGTTTGTTTGTGTAAATGATTAGGCAATTGCAATGAAAAGGTGTACAAATGTGAGATATACAATTTGTCTGCTTGATAGATAGTGTAGGAAGCCAGAAAACAAATTAAAATGAGAAAAACATGGGAATAGGGGATCTTATTTTTATTTCCCAATCCTGTGTATTTCCACTGAAACACTACAATACCAAAATGGGAATAGGCCCATATATTTTTAATAAATGACAGGACCATTAAGGAAATAAGGTGATCCCAACCTATTGATGCTAACCCTGCCACTACAACTCGGTGTCTTAATTAGTATTTATTTAAATTCAACAAATTTGTATTTGATTAAAATTGTACTGTATTGATTTTTTAGCTTTTTAAAACATTGTAAACTATCAATTTTATGGCAAACTGATACATACATACATACATACATACATATACACACATACATACACATACACACTGACTGCTCCTTTTTGAGAGACGTTTGCCATCTCTTCAATTCATTACTGCATGTTTGTGTGCACACAGGTGACCCTTCACAGTGCAATTCATTTCCCCCTAAATATCAACAGGCACTGCACTTTCACTCTGGTTTCTTAGTGCACACTTTAATACAGCATGAGCTACACTTCTCTCTTCAAATGTTTTACATCCTTACTTGATTTTTTGTCAACATTGGACGTGGCCTGCAGTTATAACTTCCCAGTACTTTACACTGATATCCAGTAGTTTCAAATTGCCCTTCAGCATATTCTCTAACCTTTTTCTCAGCTTATGTTGTGGTCTTTTTCCTTAGCACAACTTGCCATAAAATAACTCTTTGGAGAGTCTGACAAGGTGTCTGGTTCAGTGCATCTGATTCTAGGTGATCCACATTTCAATGCTGATTTCAATGCTGATGCTGTTGGATCATTCAAGGACTGCAGTATCAGTTGTGAAAGTATTACAACTGATGTTAAGAAATCTCCTGTATGTAGCCCATGTTTCTGAGCCACATAAAAAAGAAGTAAATATGCTCTATAAAGACTAATCATTAATACAATACAAATATATTACATACATACAAACATACACATACATCCATGGATACATGGTGATTGTTCCATCTTCACAGATGGTTGCTGTCTGCGACTTCAACTGTTGTCAGTAATATTTCTATCTTTCCTTGTGTGGCTTCATATGTGACTTTGTAGACCAGCTTATTATCTGCAACATATGTGACAGGTGACAGAAAGAAGTAGCTTCCACTGGGTAATAGGATAACTTTGTGGAATTTGGTGTCTTGTGTACAGCCATGCATCTTTTGAGATCTGGTACTGATTTGCAAACCGCAGGCTAGAAAGTGACTTTGATCTGACATGGGTCTTCAAATGTTTGACAAAGCCAGCTTTTGACAGAAGAATACCATAACATTTACACTTCCAGCTCTTTGTGTCTTCGTCAAAGTTGCTCTGCTAGCCTTAGCATAATCACTCACACACTCACTATCCAGCTGGCATGTATCCACGGCTTGCACGTCTGTTTGCCATTTGGTTTGGAGACCAATGTCAGCTTCATTAAGGTTCCAGGACTTCAGATCTTGCTTTATTGTGCCTTGCCAGTTGGGGTCTACCCCTGCTTAACGTTCCATCCACTTTCAGTTCCAGCAATTTCTTTGTCCATGACTCACTCACCTTGATGTATCCAAACCAATGCAAGCATTTTTCAAGAATAGTCACATGAAGGGGTGGTATGTGGAGCCTAGAGTAGTGTTGCAATGCCGGCTCATTCTGTACCCTTTATGCAGCAGATCCACTGGAGCATCACTTGTTCATTCCTGATCAGCAACTGTGTATCTTCAGCCCTCAGTGGTTTCACTTGCATGTAACACCTCACTGTGGATACAGCTTTGGTACACAACTCTACAGTTCTGTAATGAACTTGTTGGTCAATAGAGGCATAACTTCACACTTTCCCCATGCTACTCTACATCTCTGTATGGTACAGCTCCCACACATTCCTCCTGGGTAAATGCTGTCTCCGAGATAAGAAAATGACCCAACTAACTTCAACTTCAAGTTTATCATCATCAATTTTTACTTTTACACCGGGTCTACCATGGATGGGTTGTGCCAGGCCAAGGCAAAGTGAACAATGAAAATTAGGGTCCATAACTAACTGTCCTCAATATTATTGCTTTTTTGTGGACCCACAAACTACAAATGTCACATATTATTGAGCTGACCCCGACATTCTTCACACAGACACCACAGGGATTTTTACCAGAGTCCTCGAGGGAATTCAGCTCCTTGCCACTGAACATGATATTTGTCTTACCCAAGTTAACACCCTTCTCTTCCAATTTCCTTTTCCGTAACTTCAGTTTTGCGATGAGTTCCTCAACTGTTTCAGCAATGATGACCAGGTCACCAGCATAAAGGAGTTCCCAGGAGCAACCTGTCCAGTATTCTCTTGACAACAATGGGCTCAGTACTGAGCCATGATGAACACCCACCCCTTACTCCAACCTCATCACTATAATCTACACTTCTATTGTTCATGCTTCAGGCAAGCATTTTTGAACATTGCACAACCTGTCTTCACATGCCTTTTTCAAGTCGCTCTTTCAAAGGCTAGCCTTTCCCAGTTTTTAAAGCCTATTTCTAGTTTCTTTCGATTTTCTCTGATACGATCTTTGTACCTTCTTCTGGGTTTGTGCTGTGGTTGCTTCCCAATCTGGGGTTTGCCTGTAAAATAGTTGCTTTGAGAGTCTACCGTCCTCCATACAAACCATATGGCCTGATCAGTGCATGTGAGCAATTATAACTATAGATTCAATGCTTTGAGATGTATCCTGATTGGATAAGAACTTCATTATCAGGTGTTTGGCTTTGCCATTTGATATTGAGTATACATCTCAAATATTTTTGATGAAAGTGTTCAAGTAATTTGAGATGTCTTCAATGTACGGTCCAAGTCTCAAAAGAACACAAAAGACCTGCAAAGACACAAGCTTTGTGAACACAGAGCTTGGTTTTGAAGGTGACAATGCAATCTCCCCAAACTCATTTTTCAAGTATTCCAAAGGCAACAGAGGCCTTCTGTATCATCTGGTGTATTTCTGCATCAAGGGAACCACTTCTTGACAGGAGGGTACCAAGATACACAATGATGTCTACCATACCTAATGAACTGCTATAGACACGGATATCTGGTAGACTGGATGGTTCACTGGGTGCTATTGTGTGCATGACTTTTGTCTTGTTTGGTCACACTGTGCAGGTGATAAAACGATTCATAACGGTGTGAAAAAATGTTAAATGTTAAGTATTAGCAAATGCAAAATATTAAGAGAAAAAAGAAAGTAAGAGAAAATAGTAAATGTAACCTTGAATTGAAGTGAGAAAAAAATGAGAAAAAACTACTCCAAGCGTCGATTAATTGTAAAATATTTCCGCGTTTTCCGCAATAACCATTGTAAATTACGAAAACGCAGAAAACTTTCTAGCTTATGAAAGATACTTAAACCTGTTCCCGTTTGGTACTTGTATTTATGAAAATACACGAGAATGCTTTGGCATACCAAGAGAGAGTATACCTGCTCTTCTGTTTTCCCTGTTTCCCGCGTTCATGCATTATCGTCCTGGTAGTCTACTTATTAGCTGATTTTTGCAAGTTAACAATAAGAGGAAAAAAAACCCTTTTATTATATATATATTTTTTAACATAGTTATTTGATAATTTTTTCCGCTCAGCTTGGATCAAATTTCAAATGGTAAAAACAACCCTAGTGTCATGTAAGTCCGATATTTTCTTGGGTACGAGTTTGAAAACTTATATTTCTTTTTAATAAAGTGTGCAAGTTTGATTACCAAGTGTTTCATCATCAGCTGTGTGAATAATTTTTCTGAAGAATGAGCAGGAATTAGGAAAGTGACAATTTGAAACTCGTGTTTCGACCCCACAGTTCGTTCAAAAATGTATTCATAGTTTTTTCACGCTTAGAAATATTTCGTAAATAGAACAATAAAACAATGATGATCCAAACATCACACACATGCCGATCGCGATGTGTGTGTGCAAAAATGTTTCATCTCTTTTCAACACTAAAACAATTGTATTAACTGGATTGCGCAAAAGTACATGCATCGCGTGGCATGTTCGATGCCAGATTTGCATCAATGCCAGTTTAAAAGGGTGCCGATTCTCTGGTCAACATAATGTTGGCATTAATGCATGCCGAAGACGAAAAATTTCATTTATTCATTTCTAAATTCACTTTTTTGTTAATATTTTCTGATTTAACAATTTTATATAAATTATATATAAATCTGACTTGAGTCACATTGCCTCCTTTTACAGCTTCTTTCCACAAATTAAAGCAAGCTTTTGTCAAAATCACAGGTCCTGCATACCTACCTACCTACTTGCATCCTTCAGCCACAAAGCAGCAGCGGGATGCTGCTCTTCTGCATTGCAAAACAGGGTAGGCGTGTTTAGGTTGAAATTTTTAAGAATTACCACCTTTGGAGCTCCCCTCCAAGGAAGTCAGCACAAAATGGGCAAATAGAGATGGATTACATACCCATTTTCCCTTCCTGTGCTTTGTGTCTGAACCATGTCATCTGTAATCTCACCATGGCTAATTAGCAACTCAACATCAAAAATGATGAGCCCCGCCCCCAAGTCATGCATCAAGAAAATCTCAGTTTTACTGGGGATAACAAAATTCATAAAGGAATGAAAATTTTAACTTGTACTTTCTATGTACAAACATAGATAACATTAATTAACGTCAAAAAAATTAATTTTAAAAATATATATATTTTATTGTACCAACATCAGCTTTGACCTGAAAAGCGAATTCGATGTTTGGGACAGATTCTTCCTAACACACAACGAAGAAAGGCGAAAGGTGAAGGGTCCTTGAGTAACGTACCATTCAACAAACATTAGCTAGATAATATTCCGCAAAATTCCTATGTACAACGAAAACAGAACGAATTAGAAAACACTATTTTTGTCAAGAAAGCACCTGCAACTGAAATGGCGTGTGACGCAACGCAGAATGGTAATCACCGTAAGGACACTAACTGAAGAAGAGAAGAAGAGACTGCCGCCAACAGGAAAATATCACGTGTAAGAGTGACGAAAAATAGAAGTTGAAAAGACAAAAGGTGTAGTGGAGTAGTGTTATAAAAAGGGGATTGCACAGTGTAGATCAAAGCAACAGGCCGAGGAAACAACAGAGAGTTAATAAAATTGTGCAAAGCAGCAGCTCGCCAGTAGGACTATACTGATGCAATAACACTAATCGGTTCTGCTGGTTTTTAAAAGCGGATTTTAATAACTATAAAATATAACGTTCTTCTACACCTACCTTTCCAGTAGTGTCGGCCATGGCTAGATACTTGGGTTATATGCACTTGAGCAGCAGAGTTGCTTCACCACGAGGAATAAATAACTGTGGCAGATCAATCCTTCGATGGCTGTATGATCTTTTTATAAGCCTCGCTTTGATTCCAAGTATGTCAAAATCCTCACAATAAGAAACCAATGAACAAAAAGCATTGAATGATCCTTGGCAACATCACCCCCCCCTCCCACCCCCCGCTATCGTGGGCAATAAATATCGCGTGTAAAAATGTTCAGCTCAAGTTTCCAGCTGAAACCAAAGAAACCTGCCACTTGACATTGAATACAGCACTGTCATTAATTCTTTTATTTTCATGATTTCTGTTTCCTTTAATGTTTGGGCTAGGAATATTGTAATAACATCTTAGTACAAAACTGAAATATTTGAATGACAAAAGAAGTCATCTCTTTACCCTCAATAAGTCGTTAAATATTGACAGAAATTTTTAGCCAAATACAACGGGGTTGTCCTTTGCGGTTTGTTAAAGCTATCTTAGCTTGCGTGGCATGGAAATGAAACCAATTTCAACAGGAATGTAAATAGAAGTGCTTCTGTCTGATCCATTCCATTTTATGAAGTGACCTTTTTTTGTCTGTGATTTAGCCAATGGTGGCATGATATGTGAAAGTGCGCCAAGTGGGTACAAATACATTCAAAATTGTAGCCCAGGAAGTCGGATACCACAACGCCCCCGGCAGATCAAAACACACTAGCTTTTTCTCCACAATAACTTGGTGACTTTGTTTTGGTTAAGGAAAACAAACACGTCAAGTTCAGAATAACTCAAATCTGAAAATTGTCAACAGCACGTACTAGCAATTTATTAAGTTAATAGGATTGATTATCGTGCATACATTATCAATCGAAGAAGGCTTTGGGATCCTATTGAAACAATGTAAGAAATCTCTTCCCGGGCTCGTTTGTCACCAGCACGAAAGAAATCACACGGAATATCGATGTGAACTAAATGTGTAAGACATGTGCTCAAACCTGATTATTTTATTCCCAGACATAACGAAATTTAATTCTACGATCGTGCTATGTCCGTTTTCATTTGACTTTCTCTGCGTATTACACCAGTGATGTCTAGATATTAGTTTTTATCATCCTATTATTCTCATCCTCTTTTGCAGGGCAAAAAAGATAAAAAATAAACAAATTTTAAACATATTTTTCATTTTTTCAAGACACAATTTTCATACAGGTGTTATTTCTCCTGTGGTCACCTTAGTCCAGCACTGAAAAACAGAGGTTGGCGCTGCATAATTCAGTTTAGATGAAGAGTAGCAAATCTGGGGAAGTCCATTTCTTGTTTCTTCGGTTGAAAATAAAATAACAAACTCCGTCCGCATATTTCTATTCGTTTGCTAAGTAATCCTGCCTTGGTTCGTTATCTTTTTGGCCCAATTTGTAACCTCTATCAATATTAAAACTTGGATGCTCCATTTTTAGCCTGACACCCAGCCAGTATTTGCATGGAATTAACGCTTGCCCCATTTGTAATCTCTTAATTATTGGTGAAGTATGGGATGGGTTTAGCATGGTCTATGTACCATGAATATTAAAGGTAGTTATTTTTGCGAGTACAAGTTTACGCGCTTGTCTGGGATTTTTCACAAATTCGCTAAATTAACTGCCTGTGAAATATTCTTCAAGATGCCATTCGCGAAAATTATTACATTTTACTTAGAATATTTTTACCCTTATCAGAAAAGCACGAAATTTCATTCATATACATGGAAAACTTCACTTTTTCATGCTAATCTCTTATCTGTTTCTGCGAAATCAATCAAATTAAAATAGCTTCTATTTATACCATTTCCTTACGCGATTTGCGAGAATTCTTTCCCATTTTTCAAAACGATATTCTGGGAAAATGAGTACCATGAAGGTACTTGATGGTATAGTGAATATGTTAAAACCAAAATATACATCACCAGTAATTAAGATATTACAAATGGATTAATAATGTATTGTTAATTCAAAAGTGAACCTAACAGAAGAAGATATCTATGATAGAAGATATAGAATAGATAAAGAAATAAAAAATAATAAAAACTAATAAGAATAAAGTCTTATCCGGATATAAAAACCGGATAAGACGTAATGGATCTGATAATTCTTGTTCATGTTCAACATTTGTTCTTGGAATTAAAAGAAGCACCGGATCATAAGAACATTACGTTAGTTTACAGGGTTTCTATTTCTATCGATGATTAAAGTGAGAACATCATCGTCATCATTATCATCATAATCATCATTATCATCATAATCATCATTATCATCATTATCATCATTATCATCATTATCATCATTATCATCATTATCATCATTATCATCATTATCATCATTATCATCATTATCATCATTATCATCATTATCATCATTATCATCATTATCATCATTATCATCATTATCATCACTATCGTCGTTGATAAACTAAGGTCCCCTCTACGAGTGATTCTTTTTCATACGTAATTAAAGTATATATTATATTTTTTTAATTGAAACTCGTTAACGTCGATGCTGCTTATTACCTAGGTCAATTCCAATGCGTAAAAATCGGGTTAATACAATAGCACACAAAAAAAGAAGCATACCTAAATCGCAGCAAAAGTGAATCGTGTTCCTGCAGGCAATCGTCGTTCAAACTATTATAGCAAATGATGTCTAAAAACATGTCTGTTGGCAACCTTCAGTCTTGTTGACTATGGTAAAGCGCCTGGATAATATTATTTGGAACATCGTCTTAAGTGGCTGAATAAGCCGATCCTTGATAGGCGTGTACGGCTACAGCCATGGCAGATAAAAGTTGCCATGTCATCTCTTGACATCTTTGAACCGTAGATAAGGGCGTCCAATCCTTCTTTTACATGACCAAGCCATCTGAGGTGGCGTTGCCGTAGCAGGGTGAACATAGAGGATATTCCAGCTTTGGTGAGAACAGCATTGTTGGTGACTTTATCTTGCCAAGTAATACCAAGTATGCGACGGAGACAACGCATATGGAAAGAGTTCAATTTCTTCTCTTGGGTGGAGTATGTCGTCCATGATTCGCTTCTGTACAATAAGGTACTGAGAACGCAGGCCTGTTAAACGTGTATCTTCGTTGCTCTGGTGAGGAGTTTGTTTTCCCATACTCTCTTTGTAAGCCTGCCCATGTTCGTTGAGGCCTTCCCAGTGCGTTTTCCAATTTCTGCATCAAGTGATAGGTTGTTTTGGCAAGTAGATCCCAAGTACTGGAACTGATTTACCACTTCCAAGCTCTCACCGTGAAGTTTGATCTCCATTTGTAGAGGTGTCCCTTGACCCATAACTTGGGTCTTTTTCTGGCTGATGATAAGACCAAAGAGATCGCAGGCATCTAAGAATCTGTCCATTAAACGTTGAAGCCCTTCTTGTGTATGAGAAACAATGACAGCGCCGTCAGCGAAGAGCAATTCACGTAGAAGATATATTTTTACCTTAGTCTTCCAACGTAATCTTGTGATGTTGAACAGTCCTCCGTCTGAGCTGGAGTGGAGGAAGATCCCATCCGTTGAATACCTAAAAGCGTGTTTGAGTAGTAGGGCAAAGAATATGCCATAGAGGGTTGGAGCCAGAACACAGCCTAGCTTAACTCCACTTCTTACACCGAACTCTGCAGAGGTATCCCCATCGAATTGAACTGTGGACATCATGCCATCGTAAAAGGACTTCACAATACCTAGAAGCTTTGACGGGCAGCCAATGAGAGGAAACATCTTAAAAAGTCCGTCTCTACTAACTGGGTCAAACGCCTTGGTAAGCTCTATGAATGCCAGGTAAAGTGGTTGGTGCTGCTCCTTACATTTTTCTTGCAATTGGCGTAATGAGAAAATCATATTCACAGTTGCTCTACCTGAGCGAAAACTGCATTGTGACTCTGGATATACTCTTTCGGCAAGTATCTGTAGTCTCTGCAGTGCCACAAGAGCAAATAGCTTTCCAACTATGCTTAGGAGAAATATGCCGCGGTAATTATTGCAATCACTGCGATCGCCTTGGTTTTTATGTAAGGTTACAATGTTTGCATCTTTTATATCCTGTGGGACTGTTCCTTCTTCCCAACACTTGAGTAGTAGACCATGCAGAGGTTTCAACAAGCTCACTTTTGCTGATTTAATCACTTCTGCTGGTATTGAGTCTTTGCCTGGTGCTTTTCCAGAAGGTAGTCTCTCTATAGCCTTTGACAATTCTTCAATGGTAAGAGGATTATCCAGTTTCTGTAAGATTGGTAGACGTTCTATTTCATTCTATGCACTTTGATGAACCACATTTCCCGTCGGGTATAGCTCTGTGTAGTGTTCTACCCACCTGCTGAGTTGCTTGGATTTATCTGTGATCATTTCGCCTTGTTTGGAATTAATAGGTGCAGTCTTTTGGATGCTTGGACCAAGAGCTTTCTTTATCCCGTCGTACATCCCCTGTGCATTCTCAGTGTCGGCTGCTTGTTGGATAGATTGACAAAGATTATTCCAGTACTCATTTTCACACCTCCTGGTGTATGCTTTGAATTTGATCCCAGCAGATCGCAGTTCTGATAGGTTTGATGAAAGGGGATTATCTTTGTATTTCTGTAGTGCAAAACGCTTTGCTTTAATGAGTGGATCAAGTAAAGTAGATTTTTCGGCATACCAGTCATTTAGTTGTCCAGGTTTTTGTTTTCCAAAGGCGGTGATTGCTGCAGAGTAGGTTGCGTCCCTAAGCTTGGACCATAGAGCGGATGGTGAGGAATCAGTGCTGCGTTGGAATTTCGATTGAAAAAATTTCTTGAAAGCTTTGATGAGATGTGGTTGTCTAGTCCTGCTAACATCGATTTTGGGTTTTCCTGATTGTTTAGAGTGATATAGCTTTTTGGGAATGAGTTTCACATGGCTGCATACAAGAGAATGACCTGTATCACATTCGGCACTGTGGTATGTCCGTGTGACTTGGACATTTGAGAGAAACTGGCGCCTAGAAAAAATTAGATCCAGCTGGCGCCAGTGCTTTGAGCGGGGGTGTCTCCAGGACACCCGGTGATGTGGCTTTGTTCCGAAAAAGGTATTTGTGATGCACAAGTTGTGAATGGTGCAGAGTTCCAATAACCTTTGACCATTTTCGTTGCATTTTCCTACGCCGAAGTGGCCTATGCAGTTTGGTCAAGCATCGTGCTCACTTCCTACTCTTGCATTGAAATCCCCAAGGATTATTAATTGTTCAGACTTTGGCACGTCTTTAATGAGGGCATCTAACTGACTCTAGAATTCATCTTTTGTGTTATCGGTAGCCGTGAGGGTTGGGACACACACACAAATTAGGTTAATTGGTCCTTCAGATGAGTTGACTTTGATTGACATTAGGCATTCTGTGGATTTGCATCCCAGTTGTATCTTGTCTAGAAGCGTATTTCTGACTGCGAAGCCAACACCATGCTCTCGGACATCTTCCTTCCTCTTTCCTTTCCAAAAGAACGTATATAGAGATTCTTTCAGACTTCCTGAGTCAGCGAGTTTAGTTTCTTGCAGAGCTGCAATGTCAATTTTTAGCCTTGATAGTTCTTGGTTGATTATTGCCGTTTTGCGAACATCTGATATAGCTTTCAAGTCGTTTCAAGTTGATAGTCCAGTTAGCATTGTACCTACGTTCCAGCTTCCGAAGCGAAGCACTTCGTTTATAGGTTTATTGTGTGAATTCTTTGGTGCAAAATTATTGACCAGTTTTCAGAATGTCTCTTATGCCCTACGCACCCAGTAAGGGAAGTGGCTAATGGCGGGACAACACCTTATTGGCCAAGGGCTGCTCAGCTTAAGGCCGGCGGTAGCTGTCCAGTGAGATGCGAAGATCGATCCCACCGTCAGGAGGGGTTCCTGGCGCCTAAACTCTACGCCAATCGTGTTATGACTTAAAACCGGTAACTACCCATCCCCGTGTTGCTTCTACACGTCGCATTTAGCTGGAGTGACTTCTCCAGGGCGCTAGCCTGGGGAAGATGTATGGAGAATCTGAATTGCCCAAACATCAGAAACCCCTTCTCGGTCTCACTGACATAATCCAGAGGAATGGATAGCCCAGTGCATCTGGGTCAGCTTGATTGTGTACAGAAGACAAAGTGATAATTTGAAACTGAGGGAAAGATAGCGATAAATGTACTGAGGCTGGAAAAATCCCCACTCCTTTGCAAACTTTGTCAGAATCAGTCAGGAAAAAAACCCACATTACTTACCAGATTCAAAAAATATTCGTTTGCTTCACTACACCTACTTCGACGTATAAATTATTTAATTTTAAACCCAGTATCCAATTTAGATATAAATATTTTTAAAAGATGTGTATAAAATTTGAATTAATGCTTCAGTGTTATGTTTCAATATGTTTAAGCACAGTTTTCTTATCATGAAAAATTCTCCCTCAGAGGGGAAGTTTTCCTTCAGTTTATACTAAAATTTTCAGTAGTGGTAACCGTTTTGTTCTCGATAAGAATTTTTAGTAATATAGTAACGAAATTTATCTATAGAAAAAATATTAACTAATGTTAGAAGATATCAGCCTTTTTATCAGTTCCTTCAAATTTATCAGGTGACGAAACGAATGTTTTAAAAAGGTCTCTTCTTCTTCTTTTTAGATACCTTGTCCTTAAAAGATTTATGTGATATTGTCACATCACTTTCCTCTTTCTTGCGTCATACTCAAGAGCTGTATACCGTTGGAATCCACACTTTTCTCGCTCAACCATTCCCTCAAACTGCTCATCCATACCTTACGTCTCTTACCCCTGCTCCGGTTTCCCTCCGCTTCTTCCGTCATCAGTACCACTTTGAGCTAGGCTTTCTTGATAACATGACACCAGAATCTTAGTTGATTTGTGCGGATTTTTTTAGTGAGGTCCTGTTGATTGGCGCCCTTCTTAATATCCTCCTATTAACTGGTCTTATCTGTCCAAGCTAAATTGATCATCCTTCTCAAAAACCACATTTTACAACTTTCTAGATAGACCTCGACTCTGATGTATCGTCCTTGTTTCGTTTATATTTATCTCAAAACTGGATTTACGTGGGTATTCAGCCTTGTCGACGTTGCTATCTACTTGTCTCTTGTTCATTTATTATTGAAGCATAACACATCGCTTGAAACAGATAATGTTAGAAGAATCAACAACCTGTATTGAGATTAAAGGAAATTTTTGTTATTTGTTCACGCATTTCTTTCTCTGTAGCCTCAAAACATACAAATAAAAATTTGCTTTCATTTCTATGGCAAGTAGTAACGATTCGTGATCCAGTACGCGACGGTCGTTTTTTAAGACTTAATAATGTTGCTGAGGACGTGTTGATGTCAAGCTTAACTTCATACATTCATGAAGGAGGAAGAACAAGACTCTTAAAGGGATGCGTCAGACGACGAACAGATCTCCCTCCCCGAAGTCAGACTCGAGTGACAAGCAACGATTCACCTTCAGTTCTGTGACAAACGTTGTTTGAAATACTATGACCCGTGCTACATGATTAGCTCAACTACATGGTCATTTAATGGTGCTCTGAATTAGTGTTTCTCAGAGGGGGAGGTAGCATCTTGTGGGGCGTTTGCTTTACTGAAATAGGAGTCGTACTCAAAGGGGTATCAAGGGGCCCCTTGAAACCTTAACACAGTCACAGATCAAATGATTTAAAGACCAAGCGCAAAGAAAGTGGACAGAAACAATAACACTGAAGGATAGATAGCATTTTCAATCTGATTGTCTATTACTACTACACGCATTTAGTTTTCTTGCATAAAAAAACACAAAGTATTTTCTCGTCTTCAGAACTGCAGTGTTTTGAAGTAATGTGTGCAAAGCAGATAACGGTTGGTTGTTGGTGGTAAATTTTGGATTGGTTTGAGGGTGAGAAGGGGCGTTAAATGCAACAACGTTAAACAAGGTATTTATTTGCCTTCCTCAAAATTTAAAAAGTGAGATTGTCATCAGTCAACTGGTGTTGTAGTAGCTGGGACCATTAGCAATTCAAAATACCGAGGATAGGAAAAGAAGCTAGTGAAAACGAAAACCTTCCCGGAAAATTTTGGCTGCCAATAAATACCTTTTTAACTCGTGAGCAATAATAAAAATTATAAAACTGTATATTGCTTGTTTTTGTAATTATTATAGGGGAATTAAGGTAATTTTAACTTTTAAAAAGTCAAGATATCGTTAGCAAAATTGAAATTTTCATTTGACTTAAAGAAAGATGTACTCAAATGTTTTGTTTTTCACCAACAGTAATTAAATCATACAAGATAGCAATGTTATGTCATACACAGTCATTTCTTGTCATTAGTGGAAGACAATTTTTACTAATTCTTGTAAACAGTGGCGGTTTTACAAGGGACGGGTGGCCTGCCCCTCCCCCCAGACCTGGCACGTTTGGTGATTAAAAGAGGGTCAGTACCCAGGTAAAAGGAATAAACATTTCCGGAACAGGGACCTGGCATGTTTTTAGCCCTGGGCCGCAGACCTTAAATTCCATCATCTTGTGGATAGTTCACAAGATCGGAATAAAGTTAGTCTAAAAAGTGTGACTATGTATTAACTGGTAATTTATCAACTGTCCATATCAAGCATATAAATTAGTTAGTGTTTGTGTTTTTTTCAAATATAAACATATGCTGAAACAAAAAAAGTAAACGCTGAAAATTGTTGATTTTGGATCATCTGGTATTGTCGTTCAAAAACTCTCAAATGAGAAATTTCACAGAAATCTTGCTTTTTACAATCCTGAATGTTTTATTACAACAGTGATTTGATTACCTAATCTCTGAACTATAGTCAAAGAAAATATCCACAGATTCTATGTAAACCCTCTTTATAAAAACACCAGGCGTGAACGCTCTCACCACTGAGGAAAACCTCAGTCAACTACATTTCTTTGGTTATTACTGCTATTTGTGTATCGTCAACACAAAGAGGAACGTGACATTACTCAGACAATAAATAACAACTTTTTTCAAAGTACTTGTTTACAACTCAAGGCTAAGTATGTACGTTCTGTTCTTCAGGACACTTACTGCGGTTTTGTTCAAAAAAGCCCTGTTTTTATTTGAAAAGTTGTTTTTTTCTCATTCTGAATTGAAATATTCTTACAATTTCGGTGTTTGCAACATTTGACCGGCACAGCTTGAAATCACAACGGGCCTTGTGAGTTGCAACAAACAAACTGTTTTGTTTTTCCAACAGCACGCTATTTGCAATCCGTGTGTGTAATTTTTTAGATGAAACTTTTAGATTTTGAATTAAAGATTCAAGTGTGTACTTCACCTACACTAATTATAATTGTTCAAGCTCTTAATTGTCGTCCTACCACCTACTGCTACTACTTAAGGGAACATTTTCGCTGGTGAGGAAAGTCAACACCTGGATACACTTCATTATGTTGTCCTCAAGATCTTGTTACGAAGTCTATCAATTGGAGACCAAATTGTTTCAACTTTACATAAATGACGCCAACCAATGGCCTTTTCTTTTGTAAAGTTACAAATTCTCCTCGCCCACTCGGGGAATGAAAGTGAGAACCTCCAGGTTGCGATGCAACTGCACTAACCATTACGCCACGGTTCCTCATTGTGAATTCCGTACTAAAACATGAAAAATAAAAGTAGGCTGGGTAAGATCTGATCTGCAAAGCGTCCATTCACGTATGTCTATTTCCAATAAATGAAATTGTAACAGTGTTATAAATTGGATCCAGACGTAGGCCTGAACTAAGGCTTTATCAAACACAAAACAGTGTAGTAAATATATAGACCTAAGAAAAATAAAAGAATAAATCAAGTACTGTAAAGTCAAATAAACACAACATTTTCATAACATTCTTCCTCAGTTAGGAGTTCCTTAGTTTTATTAAATTTAGTTAAACTCATATCTTCGAGGCTTTCATTTGGTACGTGTTGATCGCCGTAAAACATTTTCCGTTTGTGATGGTTGCTCAGATGTCACTTCTGTGGTATATTGGTTTTGGATGTCTACGGCTTCTTCAGTCGCGCTCTCCATTACATTTGGCTCTGGATCAGTCGATCTGCTCAAGGCAACCTTACTTACAGTTGTTGCTATATCTAAGTTTTCATTTGATCTGTTCAAGTGAACTTGTTCTGTATCCCTTGGACAAGGCGCAAGGTCGAAAAGTGATACTGTGGACTCTCTACCATCTTTGTGGCGAACATGGGCATATGCTTGGTTGATTTGAGTGAGCTGAACCTCTTCCACTAAATCGTCAATTTTGCTGGAACGCACAAATTTGCGGAGGTAAACAGCGCCTGGAGATAACCAAGAAGGAAGTGAGGTGCCATTACTAGATTTTCGCTGGAAGTTGAAGAACCGCTCGTGTGGAGTTGTATTGGTAGCAGTTGACAGCAAAGAACGAATTGAATGTAGAACATCTTGTAATACATTCTCCCATTCAGTGATAGGTAACTGGTTGGATGCTAAGGCTAATTGAACTGCTCTCCAGATGATGCCATTATATCGTTCCACTTGGTCATTGCCGATGGGATGATATGGTGTACTGTGACTGGTAGCCACTCCTCTGCTGGTAAGGTAGCTGCAAAGATTTTCGGACATGAAGGATTTGCCCCTGTCCGAATGTATGTAGCCTGGCATGCCACACAGGGAAAAAAGTGAGTCTAAACACTTGATGGCGGTAGATGTAGACATGTCTGGACATGGTCTTGCAAAAGGGAATCGTGAGTACTCATCAATAACCGTCAGCAAATACTTGTTACGCGTGGTGGATGGTAAAGGCCCTTTAAAATCCATACTCAATCGTTCCATTGGCTTGGTTGCTTTTATAAGAGAGCCATCAGAGCGTTTATAGAATTGTGGTTTCAGTTCATCACAAATCTTACAGTTTGCACAGGTGCGTGTGACATCCTCGGTTGAGAACGGTAAATTCTTTATTTTGACAAAATGTAACAGACGGGTAACACCAGGATGACAAAGTTGAGTATGAATGTCATCTAGATTATTGGAGATAGCGAGACAGTGAGCACGTGTAAAGGAATCTGCGACAACATGGTTTTTTCCCTTCACGGTATTTGATAGTGTAGGAAAATTCAGCAAGCTCCATTCGCCAAGTTTGGATTTTACTGTTTTTAATCTTAGTACACTTTCGATTGTCAAACATATATGAAACAGAGCGTTGGTCAGTTATCAAGGTAATTGGATTTCGTGATAGTAAATGGCTCCACTTTCGGACAACTTCGATTATGGACAGTGCTTCCTTTCAACAGCTGGGTACCATTGTTCGGTCTTTGATAATGTTTTTGACATGAATGCTACTGGCCGACCATTTTGGTTCAGTAAAGCAGATATCGCTACATCGGAAGCATCACACTCTACGACAAAAGATGCGTCTTCATCTATGGGTGCTAAAACAACTTCTGCAGGCTACGTTTTGATGGCTTGAAACGAATTAAGTGCAAGATCGCTCAGTGGGAAGGTTTCAGCTTCAGCTAATGGTCGAATTTTGTCTGAAAACTGTGCTATCCATTTGGTATAATATGCAAACATTCCCAGAGTCCTGCAAAGAGAAGCAGCATTGGATGGTGGCGGGAAATCTAATGGCTGTAATCGTTTAGAATCCGTTTTGATACTGTTATAACTGATACGGTACCCAAGGGTATCAATTACCGAAGAAGAGTGTACACTTTTAGAGTTATTCAAAGTTATATTTCTTTTGGTGATCATTTCATGAAAAGCAGTGTCGTTTCTCTGAAGGTCAGTTTCATCTACTCCATTAATGGTGACATTATCAAGGTAAGGGAAGGTATCATTTAAACCTTTCTCTTTGACTAAATCGTCCATTGTCCTTTGAAAACAGGGGACGCCATTGGTTACGCCAAATGGGACAACGACAAATTCATTTAAATCACCGAGACATTCGAATGCTGTATACTTCCTTTCAGATTCTTGTAACGGGATCTGGAGGTAGGCGCTCTTGAGATCGTATGTAGAGAAATACTTGTACTTAGAAAGTTTGTTGACCATTTCATCTATACGAGGTAGTGGATAAGCGTCGAGTTTGGTGTAAAAATTGATTGTCTGTGAATAGTCTATACATAATCTCTTTCGATGTCTGGTAAGTTCATCTTTAGCAACTAAGACTTGAGCTCTCCACGAAGAATAACTCCTCTGAATTTTTCCAGCTTTAAGGAGAGCTTGAAGTTCCTGTTCAATGAAAGCTCGATCATCTTTGTTGAACGATCTCGACTTTGTTGCAATCGGTTTGATATCTTCTGGCAGACTTTTGAAGAGTGAAGGCGGTTTAACTCTCTGGCCATGTTGCCGTAGCAAACACAGCTTAAAGAGTACTGTCTGCAGATTGAGTATATATATAAGTATATTTTGAAGTTAGAATTATATTAATTTCAATTTTAAGTTAATCTATTATGAAACTGGTCTTACTTTGGTACCTTGATATAAGTAAATAAATGAATAACTACATATATAAATATATATATATATATATGCATTGAAATTGCACCATGTTCCAAAGGTAATGGGTAGTCCTAAAGGGGTTATTCAGGGGTGTAAACCTTCTATTAGCATTGATAATGGCTCATATATCCAAAAACAGCTCTTAACTCCACATTTTTCAATTCAAAGTCTCTTCTAGCATTATCCGAATCAACTTTTAACGATATAAATTTTAATATTTTATTACTGTTTTGCTTTTTTTGGCAGATTGATTTCACTAAACAGTACTACTTCAGGATTATTTTTATATTTATTTATCTGGTCCAATAAATTCTGGATGTCATCTGTTTTATTCTTAATTTCCAACTTACGTTACTGATCATCATCCAGCATCTTCATTTGCTGAAATTTTATTCACAATATTTATTGAAAAACATAAAATTTATCCAATTACTCAATCGTTTGATGTTTGACACTTTTCCCTTTACACTAAAAACCACAAATCTAGAATTTTTAGGAGGAAAAACACTCAAAAAATCCAAACCATTTTCAAAATCCAGATATTTTCTCCGCATCAAATAAATCCAAAAAAGTCGAATTTGTAATCAAAAAAGTTTTTAATTCAAATTGGCAAATTACTGTTGTCAACTGGTATAGATTTTAAAAAATCAAAATTTACATTTTTTGTAACAAAGAAGAAGAAAGAGATCACTTATCATTTGAGGTGTAAAGATTTTCAAATATGACAGAATGATTCTGAGGATATTTTTCAGTGATTACTAAAAACCCGTCGCTTAAGGTTACTAGCTTTGTTTTTAATAATTTCTGAATTGACGTAAGGAGATGATCGGCAAAGAGAAGCACAAATCGCAATCATCTTTGCCTGCAAATCCCCCATTAGTTTTAACGATTTAAAGGGTTTCATTACGACCTCAGATGTGATCCTTGAACAATAAGGGATCCAATTCTACGACAGTGTTCCATCTTTGAGGATTGCAGAAATTGGATCTTGACCAAACAAATCACTTTCATTCTCAGGTTGCTTTACATCCGCCATCTTTAATCAGATCTGAAACAAAACAAAAGGTCATGTGCTTCAATAAAAACTTTGGGGTCGACGTAACGATCTCACTGCATACAGTGAAGTCGAAGTTGGCTTTAAAACTGTGTAACTTTCCTTTAGAAAGATTACCTTTGAGTAGGAAAAATATCCAAGCAAAATGTTTGACATTGAACGTTGTGCAACTCTTTAGCTAATTTTGAGGAAGGACACACCATTGTGTTCAGCCCAAACCTCTTCTTCAACATGGTGTAACTTATGTTTTGTCAAGACCAGGTTCAATGCCCCAAAAGGCTTTTTATGCGCGTAACTCTTTGTAGACCGGCGTGCCAGGAAAGTATTAGAAGGGGCACAGTAAAAAAGTGTTTCGTGAACAGTTAAAAATCTTAAACAGTTGGTTAAAAGAAAAAAACCCTATATTCATATTTCTGAGGATTTTGTCAACATGTACTTATAAAATATTTTTTAGTTATGTTTATTTTTAAACAACAGTAGAAAGTTACATAGAACTATGACTCAAGATTATTCATGAGGTCATCGCCGTTCACGTACATTGTGATTCTTTGTAAGAAAATGAGTGATGACCAATGTAACTGGTGTTCTACAAGGATTCTCTGGAATGATAGACTTTTTCTACGAGATAACATCGAAATAAGAAAGGAAATATGAAATGTCATTTTTTGAAATAAATATATTAGAAATCACATTTCTTGCAATATTATTCTAATAAAATTGAACTTGTAAACACACTATGATGCGGTACAGCAGCCTTGTCTTTCTTCTAAAATTGAAAAATGGAAATTGAGTTGAAAATAATGGTATAATATTATGTCTGCAACTGTTAATAAAATCCTTTTATTCTCTACCTTTTATATGTTCTAAAAGAGGCAACGTAAGTTAAAACGCAGACTAAACGCAAAGAAAAATCTTTTTCATAATTCTAGCTCAAATCCAGCCATCTACACTCTCTCGGGATACAAGCTACACCTTTCTCAAAATATAACAAGAAGAATAGCCCAGATCCCTGGGGCGTTGTTATATATAAACAAAACTACAAAATCTACTTAGCAAAATAAATTTGATGTCCAGCACCTGCATGGAAATCCAAACAGAGCCTGAAAAGGCAAAGTGTCTAAAGATCAAGTGGCTTTGTCAATCACTATTATTAGAGATTGATAAAATGGGAACAACATTATACACAGTATGAGTGGTAACTACCTGTACTTGTACTTACAGGAAAGAAGAACAAGCAAGCATCAACACCAGAACGGACTGTAAATAATGAATCCAACTGAATATCACCAAAATGTAATGGAAAAACCAAAGGCTTCCTCTGACACGCTGGACTGCCGAGGCATAAAAAAAATTTTGATCGACAGATTATTACAAATCTGCTCAGATGACAGCATGTTTAAGCCTGAAGAATTGGAGGGATACAGTGTCCCACCACCCTTACCAACCACTGCTTCATCTGATGATGTCTTTTGTGAAGCCCTGGAGCCCACAACAGCACCTGGTGAGGTGGAAGATTTTGGAGGGACAGATTATGAAGATGAAGGAATTGACAACGAAATGGATTGTAACCAGACGCACTGTCTTGAAAGGGAAAAATTTCAGCTCCTCTCTGAATGTGGCTGGTGTGTGGGTGTGGCCACTTGATACAATGCAAAATTGGCGAAACTTTGGCTAGCACTTAATGAAGGTTCTAATGATTTTATTTAAGCCAAGACGCAAAGGACACTGTGGAGATTATCGGTGTATCAACTCTGTTTCAAATTCTTCTTTTTAATTTTTTATGTAATGTCTGTTTTTCTTATCTTTGTTATTGACTCAAAGATACTTTTCTCTGCTGCTCATGCAGCTTTTGATTTTTTCCGTTAATGCATCATCATCATCATCATGGACGGAAGGCTCATGGTTGAGTCGCTGTGGCTTCTTTTGTCATGGCTCTCCACTTAACCCGGTCTTGTGCTGCCCTGTACCCCTGGATGACAGTTAGTCCAGATTCTTCTTTGATGTTGTCCATGTACCTTGTTCTTGGCCTGCCCTTTTTCCTAGACCCGTAGACCATACCCATGATTAGCGTTTTCTCCAGTGTCTCGCTCCTTAGTACGTGTCCCCGGTATGACAGTCTCCGGTTCACTTAAGTCTGTGAAAGACGCTTGTCGCATTCTATTCTGCGCAAAACTTCCTCATTAGTTACTCTCTCTGTCCAACTTATCCTCAAGGCTCTCCTGTAACACCACATCTCAAAATTTCTGAGTCTTATCCTGTCGCTCTTCTTCAGAATCCACGTTTCACTACCATAGGTTGCGATGGGGAAGACTAGTGCATTCAGCAGTCTCTTTTTCGTCTTCTTGGATATCGATCTATCTCTCCAGACCGTTGTGAGAGCTGATGTTGCATTTTTGGCTACAGCAATGCGCTTTCTTATCTCTGGGGTGTCATTGTAGTCATTGGTGAAGAGTGCTCCCAAGTAGGTCATTTGATTGACATTTTCCAGTGGTTGTCCATTTACAAAAATGCTGTGTTCATTCCTGGTGTTTTGGCTCATGATTTTCAGCACTTTTGTCTTCTTTGCATTTAGTGATAGTCCAGCATTTTCTGAGGCTTCTTTTACTCTATCTACCAGTTCTTGTAGCTCCTCCATTGTGCTTCCTATCAAAACTACATCATCAGCATATCTGAGGTTGGAGATAGTCCTGCCCCCTACTTTCACACTGCCTTCATATCCTTCTAGTGCTTCTCTCATAATGCACTCTGAATATATGTTGAATAGGTGTGGGGAGATTACGCATCCTTGTCGTACCCCCTTTTCGATTGGGAACCATTCAGAATCTCCATAGGTCGTGCGCACCTTTGCTTTCTGGTTTTCGTACAATCCCATCAGCAGTTGGATGATATGTACAGGGATACCGATTTGTTTCATGTCTGTCCATAGCCTGTCATGCGAAACCATATCAAAAGCTTTAGAGTAATCAATGAAGCATAGGAAGATGTCCCTATTTCTTTCTCTATTCTTTTCTATAACCATCTTCAGGTTAAGGATTTGATTTCTCGTTCCTCTGCCTGGTCGGTAAGCCGCTTGTTCCTCTGCCACTTCATGATCCAGTGTCAACTTTAGTCTTTTTGCAACTACTTTCAAGATGGTTTTGCTACTGTGACTGATCAATGCAATTGTTCTGTTATTGCAACATTGTAATGTATCTCCTTTCTTTGGTATGGGTATAAAAACCGAATTCAACCAGTCTTGTGGCCATTGCTTTTCTTCCCAAATCTTGGTGCAAAGTCTGTGATAGAACAAGACGCCTGCTTTCCCAGAATTCCTTATCAACTCTGCAGTAATTTCATCATCTCCTGCGCTCTTGCCTTCCTTTAGCTCTTTGATGGCTTCCCTGATCTCTTCTAGCAATGGTACAGGTTCGCTGTCTAATTCTTCCATCTCTTGATTCGTGGTTGGAATAGTGTTATTTCTCTTGTATAGATCTTCACAATACTCTTTCCACCTCTCGCGCACTTTTTTACCATCACAAATGATGTGCCCCTCTTTGTCTTTGATTGTATCAACCTTAGGCTTAAATTTCCTGCTTAGGTTCCTAACTCCCTGATACAAGTCTTTGGTGGAATTTGTAATAGAATGCTCCTCTATGGATGAACACTGCTCATTGATATACCTCTCCTTATCGCGCCTCAGTAGTCTCTGCACTTTTCTGTGTTGGTCCATGTATATATGTTCGTCCTCACTGCTGTTCGATTTTCTAGACTTCAACTCTCTTCTCTTCCCTACTTCAGCGAGTGTCTCATCTGAAATCCAGGGAACATGCTTGCGTTTCTTGGTGCTGATGTGTTCTTTTGCGGATTTGAGAATAGCTTCTTTGCCTTCTGACCATAGTTCATCAGGTGTTTTCTCATCCTCTTCCTGGAGGAGTGCTTCAAATCTGTTGGTTATTGACACCAGATATTGGTCACTTAGGCAGTTGTAGTCCAATTTCAATGGTATTCGATTGTTGTTATTGAGTTTTGCCAGCTTCATCTGTAGATTTGCCACTAGTAGCTGGTGATCGGTGTTACAGTCGGCTCCGGGGCGAGTTTTCACGTCCTTGACACTACCTTTCCATTTTTGCTGGATGATGACATAGTCGATTTGGTTTCTTGTTCTCCCATCTGGGGATGACCATGTGTATTGATGTCGGGGATGGTGCTCGAACATTGTGTTTGCAATTACTAAGCCATTTGTGCCGCAGAAATCAAGTAATGTACTGCCTCTCTCGTTTCTCTCTCCAAGACCATGTTTATCGTGGGTACTTGTCGAGGTATCAGATTTTCCAACCTTTGCATTCATGTCTCCAATTACCATTAGCATGTCCCTGTTTGGAATAGAGTCGATCGTGTCTTGGAGCATGTCATAGAATTGTTCCAGTTCCTCGTCACTTGCAGCACTAGTTGGGGCATATGCTACGACTATGGAGAGATTAAATGGGCTTCCTTTGATCCTTAGGTGCAAAACACGGTCATTAATTGGGCTATATCCTATGATGGACTTGGATACTGCCTCTGATATAATGACTCCCACTCCGTGACTGTATCCTTCGCCTTCCTCCTTACCTGAAAAACAAATAGTTTTCCTTTCTGATCTAAAACTTCCTTTTCCTCTCCAGTTTGTCTCACAGATGCCCAAGATTTGAATGTTGCATCGGTCCATCTCATCGCACACTATCTTTAGCTTTCCAGGTTCTTTCATCTTTCTGACGTTCCATGTTCCAATATTAAGAGGCTTCCTCAGTTGTGTTAATGAGCATGCGCAAAATGTTAAAAGTTTAAAACTTTGATTTGTCAGCATGTCAAGTTTTTATTGTTGGGGTCTGTTGTGTTGGACATTTTGGTAGAAAATTCTCTACTCTCACATTTGCAATGCCACTGTGACACACAGCGTTGTTTCCAATGTGGAGTACTATGGCCCAAAAGCGTAATCAGTAATAAAGAACTGTATAAAATCTGCCAAACGGATCCTATATCTACACTAGTAGCAAAGCGAAGATGGTCTATGCTAGGTCATGTCCTACGCATGGACACCAACACCCCCACCCAGAAAGCCCTTGAATTCGCCATATCAGGAGCAACAATGTATAAAGCCAGAATAGGACGCCACTCTACAAATCTTCTCAGCACCATCCGTGAAGGCAACTCCGTACCAGAAAACAACTCCAGAGCCTAAGGGAAAAAGCTAGAGAGAAGAAGAACTGGAAACGTTTCAACGAAGGTCTGATTGCATCTATTGGATGTCCTCGACTACCAAAGAAGCAGAACACAGAGGATAAGTAAGTAAGTAAATACTCTGAGATTGAAGGAGTAACGTGGTTTGGTAAAGGATTTTGAAGTGACCGAGTTATCAAGTTTTAAGTTAAATGATTTTTAATGAGTAGTTATATCTAACAACATGTTGTAATCATGTTGTTAATATGTTGTTTATTATTTATTATTTAGTATTTTCATAAAGCGATGCGTAGGATCAATACTCTCCTGTTTCGTTCTTTGGACCTTTTCAGAAATCGTTTTATCTGTGTTTATATTTTGGTTCAAGTCACATTCAATGCTATCCAACCATGAAAAACCTGCTTTACCAGAATTTCTCGAAATTTTAAAACTTTTTATGTACTTTCATTGCTTTGGTCAATTACTCTTATGAAACTCTTTAAAATTACTAGAATTCCTGTGGTCATAAAAAGGGTTTAGCCATCAAATGCAACAACTGAACAAAGATGGCCAGGATAAAACAATCAGCTACTGCCTACAGCTATGAAATCTTCCATTTTTATGAAAGAACAAAAAAGGTTCCTCAAATTTACAACAGCTAAGTTTTCTTCTGAATATTTTACACGGGATATTCAATTAATTTTAACAGTTAGTTGCAATGCAAAATCTCTCTGTTTTGAAAAATTATCACTTGTACGAGAGCAAGCTGGTTTCTTTCCGATTTCAAAATAAGTACTCTTTGCACTTAAGCAAAAGTGAATTGATTTCTAAAGCAATATTTTCAAATTTGACAGCTTCTATAAGGCCCCAAAAGTAACCATTAATTTTTTCAAATCTTTCTCTTTACATTAAAAATTCTATAGCCTACTGTGTTAATAGATGAAGAAATCAACAGAAAAAGGAGAGAAATCAAAGAAACAATTTCTTTTCTGGCACACAGAAATCACGCCAACAGTATATCTTATACTATTCTAGATATATGGCCTCAAAGACTAAAGAAAGGAACACAATAAACACAAGTATGGCGCCATTCCTCAAAACATCTCAATCCCTGTCCCCACGCAGGTCAGAATTGTCGATGTATGAAAGAGCTGTACCTAGCCTTTTGGTAGCCTGATGATGGAAGAAGTCTGTCTCGAAAGGTAGCTTAGAAACTTTATGACTCTAGATAAGACAAAACAATTATTTCTAAATGTAAGGCGCGAGTTGGAGCATGACAATTGGTGATGTCTCTCTTGAAACTTATCTCCGAACAACCTTCTCACTTCAGACATGATAAAGCTCATATAGCTATGACGTTTTGTGAAACCATAAAGTCAAGAATTTATGGCAAATATCGTGAAAGCTATGTTCACGAATACCGCTTGGTAAACGGCGCCATGCTATTGCCCCGGCTGTAGTTAAACCTGGGTAGGATTTCTGACAGGTTTGTCAGTATGCTTGTGAATTATGTGTCAGCGGGATCACCTGATCCTAAAACTAGTGATGAACAGCATAGGCACTCCTGTCTTTCTTGTCAGAGACCTTTTCCTTAGCGTCTTCGACTACAGCCGGTCCTCCACTGCCTGTGTGGATTATCTTCTCGTTAGAAGTCAAGGCTAAGGGTGAAAGCCCCTACAGGAAATCTGCTGCCTTGCAGATTAAACCTTTTTAGTTAAAGGCTAGGACCACTGCAGAAAACGGTGATTTGGCGTCAGGAAGGGCATGCGGCCATTAAAAGTAACAGCCAGATTCAACTATGCGACTATATAGACTAACTCGTTGTGTAATGCCGGATCGGTCCAGGCCCGGACCAACAACGACCGCCATCGACGTTGGTGACCAGCAGAGCGTTGGTGGAAATTGTGCTACTGCAGGTCCACGAAAGAGAAAAAGAGGAGGTAGAAAGAGGAAGGAGAGACGAGAGAAAAGGAGGAGGAAACAGACTACCTTAGGACATTGGCACCCTCAATGTCGGAACTATGACTGGAAAAGGAAGAGAGCTGGCGGATCTAATGAGAAGAAGGAATATAGGTATAATATGTATACAGGAATGGAAGGGAAGTAAGGCCAGACTCCTTGGCGGTGGATACAAGTTTTTCTATAATGGAAAAGACAACAGAAGGAATGGAGTGGGAATAGCAGTGGAAGAAACCTATGTAGAAAGCGTGCAAGAAGTGCAGAGAGTCTCTGACAGGGTGATAGGCATGAAACTGGATATAGACGGTACGTTGCTAATCATAGTTTCTGCATATGCACCACAAACTGGATGTTCACAAGAAGAGAAAGATACGTTTTGGAGAGAATTGGACCCAATTATTACAAAAATACCAAGAAAAGAGAGATGTTTCATTGGAGCAGATTTAAATGGTCATATTGGGGGAGTGAACGATGGGGATAAAAATGTATTGGGAAGATATGGGTATGGCAACAGAAACGAAGGAGGCTAGGATATAGTGGACTTTGCAAAAGGACAAGATTTTGCAGTTTTAAACAAATATTTCAAGAAACGAAAAGATCAGAGAGTGATACACAAGAGTGGACGAAATAGAACCCAGATAGACTACTTGCTATGTCGAAGATGTCGCCTTAAAGAAGTTACTGACTGCAAAGTCCTAAAAGGAAAGTATGTAGCTGCCCAACACAAAGTCGTGGTGTCAAAGACCTGCATTTCAGTCAAGAAAGGAGCAAGGAGAAGAGTAGACGCGAGAATCAAGTGGTGGAGACTGAAGCAGGCAGAGTGCAGAAGCAACTTCAACTCTGACTTATTAGACATGCTTGCAACAGAAACAGAGGTTCCAGAAAACTGGACCAAAATTACGGACAAAATACGAGACACAGCTAAGCAAGTCCTCGTAGTGACTGGAGGAGGTGTAAAGAAGGATGGAGAGATGTGGTGGTGGAGAGATGACGTGCAAGAAAGCATTAGAAAGAAGAAAAATGCAAAGAAAAACTATGATCATTCTAACGATGGGAATATGTTGAAAGGCGTCAGGAAGCAAAGCAAGCTGTAACAAAGGCCAAAGATGAAGCCTACATTGACCTGTACAACAGACTGAACTCAAAAGAAGGTGAAAAACATTTGTACAGAATAGCTAAGCAAAGAGACAGAGCATCAAAAGATATACAACATGTGAAGGTTATTAAAGAAGCAGATGGCAGACTATTGACAGGAGAACAAGCTTTACTCCATAGGTGGAAGAGCTATTTTGAAGTTCTGATGAACACAGAAAAAAAATGCCGGAGGACTGGAGAAGGAGTGTGTTCATACCAATATATAAAAACAAAGGCGATGCACAAGAGTGTAGTAATTGCAGAGGTATAAAACTTATAAGCCATAAAATGAAGGTGTGGGAAAGAGTGTTGGATACCAGATTAAGACAGGAGATACAGGTATGTGGCCAGGAATTTGGATTTTTGCCGGAAAAAAGTACAACAGATGCTCTAATTGCTCTGCAGATTTTAATGGAGAAGTTCGGAGAAGGACAGAAAAAGCTGAAACAGAAAAATATGTAAATTTGATACAAGGCGTGTATGCAGGCAGCATGACTGCCATACGAAATGCAGCGTCAAAGTTGGATTACATCAGGGATCTTCCTTAAGCCCCTTTTTATTTGCAATTGTAATGGACACACTGACAGAGGAGGTCCGAACCGACGTACCTTGGAATATGCTATTCGCAGACGATATCATATTGTGCAACGAGACAAAAAATGAAGCCGAAGAACAGTTAAAAAGATGGCGACATGCTCTAGAGAAAAGAGGAATGCGAGTTAGTAGAGCGAAGAGAGAGTATATGGTGCTAAATGGCAAGAATGAGGATGGAATAAATATGGAAGGGGTGGGAGTTAAAAGAGTTCAAGACTTTAGATATCTAGGATCCACTTTACAAAGTGATGGAATGCAACAGTGAAAGAATGCAACAGAGAAATAAATAAGAGGGTACAAGATGGTTGGAATGGATGGAGAAAAGTGACTGACGTAATGTGCGACAGAAAGCTAAGTGCCGTAGCGAAGGAAAGATATACAAGTCCGTAGTAAGACCAGCTGTATGGACTTGAAACCGTAGCAACAACAAAAAACCATGAAGCTGAGCTAGAAGTAGCAGAGCTACGTGTGCTACGTTGGTCTTTAGGGATCACAAGAGTAGACATGATCCCAAATTTAAATATAAGTGTATTCGTAAGTTAACAAATGTATACGTAAGTTTAAAAGTGTATTCGTAATTTAAAAAGTGTATTCGAAAGTTAAAAAGTGTATTTGTAAGTTAAAAAGTGTATTTGTAGGGCAAAAAGTGTATTCGTAAGTTAAAAAGTGTATTCTACGTTAGGAAGTGTATCCGTACGTTACAAAGTGTATTCGTAATTTAAAAAGTGTATCCGTACGTTACAAAGTATATTCGTAAGGCAAAAAGTGTACTCGTAAGTTAAAAAGTGTATACGTAAGTTAACAAATGTATACGTAAGTTTAAAAGTGTATTCGTAATTTAAAAAGTGTATTCGAAAGTTAAAAAGTGTATTCGTAAGTTAAAAAGTGTATTTGTAGGGCAAAAAGTGTATTCGTAAGTTAAAAAGTGTATTCTA
>RDPX01000225.1:946047-957889 GCA_003991215.1 Morbakka virulenta
AAGTTCACTGATAATGAACACGCAATATCAATTTACAGTACAGTTTTCTCTTTCGTATCTTCAAATATTTGGTTTGGTATTCTTGCTGTTTGTTCTCATCAAGGGTTTTCCACTCATTTTGTTTAATTAGGTCTGTTCAAGAATTGAACAGGTCTGTCTTAGGAGGGTTGGGGAAAATTTACCCCCCAGAAAATTTTGAAATCCCAGACGCAAAATCCTGCATTCTGGCGCACATCTGGGGGGTAAATTGATGTGTTGAAAATGATGTTTTTAAGGTCACTTATCATGATACCAGAGCACTTCTTTTAACTTTTTTCTTATTTTTTCACCCTCCTTTTTTAAGTCGTTATCCAGTCCACTCAGTAACTAAAATAATTCTAAATTGTAGTCTAAATATTCAAAATTGCTTTCTGCAATTCTTCATGATAGCAGTTTTTGTAAAGTTGTAATATGTTATACTGAATATATATATACGGGTGATCATTCGATATCGACCAATTAAAATCGCCGTTACTCCCGGTGTTTGGACCAACAAGGAAGTAAACACAGCTGATTCAACACATGTGGTGAACACACGTTTTGATCCGTTTTCTAAGACACGCTGCTCAATTTCTCGATGACTCGGTGTTTGCAATATGCCCAATCAATCAATATACACAATCAATAATTGAACAGTTCAGTTGAAATTCGCTAAAAACATTTTTTGGGGTTGAAGTTTGACCCGGCCCAAAAAACGTTTGAAACGGTCAATTTGGCCGGTTACCGGTTCTCAGGGAAAACACTGTCATCTAATGTTTTTTCACCCTTACCAATTTTTCTCAGTACCGCTTTGCATCTTCTGGCAACATTCCATTTTCACTCGCCCACTTGACCGCTAGCACTTTCAAGGTATTGCCATGTCTTTTAATGTTTTCTGTTCTGCAAGCTTTTTGCATACAAAAAGGAGGTGTTTAACTGTCTCTCTTTACTCTCCACATCACCAACTCATATTGTCGCAATTAGTCCTCTGATTTTCTCCCGTGCACTTGTTTCTACCATCTGTTCTTCTAATTACAATATTGAAGCAGTTTTTTTTCGGGTCGGTGTTATATCTCAGTCACCCATAACCTTCCTCGTCATATTCTGCTCGTATTTTACCTTGGAGTCATTTTTCCGTGGAGGTTCTTTCCTTAATTCTTCTTTGTTCCTTCACCAATATCTTTTTCATTTGTTATCCTGTTTTCCATTCTGTACCTTCTCCTATGCTAATTAGAACTACTCCCTCGTCGTAAGTTGTTAGTGTATCTACTTCACTCATTGCAGCTTCTGCCTTTCGATTTGTTCCTTCTTCATTTCATTTCTCCACGCTGCCCGTACCCATTCCTTTGTGAGTGTAGCTACACAGCATGAGACTTCCGTCTTCGTTTCATCATACAATTCTTTAAACCTTCCAATCCTATAAATTCTGCTTTTTTTTTGGTGTACAATCTCTCATCGATTGATTGCCTTCCATGGAATCCCTTTTTCCATAGTACACTTTTCACCATCATGTCAAATTCTTCTTGGTCTTCTTTCACATATTTGCGCACCCCCATCACATACTCTGCCATTGGTATTATCCGAGAGCGCTTTCATTCGATTTCGTCATTCGATTTCTGTCCGACTGATTCTTCTAGGCTTTGTTGATTTCCGTCTTCATCACTTTCATCACTCATTTCTCGTTTCGTCTATTTTATCTGATTGCTCACACCCATGGAGTTGTATATTGTTTATTATTATTATTAATATTAGTATGACGATGATGATAGAGCTTTAGATTAAAGCTTAACGATTTACGACGTAACATTTTACCTTTTCTATTGTCAGACTGCTGATGGAAGAAATATCTCACAAACCGTAGCTCAGAACGACTTATAATAATTAAAGGGAGAGACCAAAATAAGGCTAAATAGGACCTTCTTCCTTCCGACAGACAGTCCCACCAGACGTTAAGCGTGAAGTTCAGTCTTCGGATAGGGTAACAGGTGTTGCACCTTGCCCAGAGGTGACATAAAGAAAATTATACTACTACTACTACTACTACTACTACTTCTTCTACTACTACTACTACTACTACTACTACTACTACTACTACTACTACTACTACTACTACTACTACTACTATTATTATTATTATTATTATTACTGTTGCTAGTGGTGGTAATATTGTTAAAAGTAGTAGTAGTAGTAGTGGTGGTAGTAGTAGTAGTAGTAGTAGTAGTAGTAGTAGTAGTAGTAGTAGTAGTAGTAGTAGTAGTAGTAGTAAAAGCAACACAATTTAGCAATGCGTGGGGAAAACTTTTCAACCAGGGACAACAATTTCATGACATTAACAATTTGTGTGAAATGAGTCACAGAGACCAAACAAGTTGACCTTGTACCGGCGATAAAAGCTTAATAGAACACTTTCCGCGATAACACCTTCAGTCGTTGGGACAAAGATTAAGAGTAGCAGCAAAAATTGGGTCTCGTCACTTTCAAACGTATTCCTGAACTCTACCAAGAACATCAGAAGAGACAAGGGAGCAAACGAACCAGCAGATATTTCATCCAAGGACGGACAGTAGAAATATAGAGAAATAAAATGAAGTGAGATAAAAAAAAAAGAGGTTCTTCAGTTCAGTACAAAGCACCAAACTTTCTAGAACTAGGATTAACAACAGATTGAATTTAACATCCCTTAGAAAGCACTGAAGAAATGACAGACTATGCATCTCCTTTTTTACAATATTTCGTTCGGATGGAACAAATGTGTTGATGTTTGTTTGTCTTTTTGCTTTTCATACCTGTATCGAGCTTATTAACAGTAATCTGCTTCCAATTATGAATTGGTATTTAGATGTTGGTTACTTTTATTATTCAATTATTGAAATTGGTTTATCTTCATGCCACTTAAGAATGCACAGTGATATTCTAGTATTTACATATTTTCCAATGCATGTAGATTAGTAGTATGTCATGTTTTCTCAACATCCCTTTTACTCCAGACCTAGATACTGACGTAATTTGCTCCAAGTTACAGTATATCATATTCCTGCACAATCTTTATTTGGGATTTGTTCTGCCTTTTACAATCATATTTCTGTAGCTTTTTGTAACAAAACTCGATACCTTGAACTACGACAGTAAAATACCTGTTTTCTTAGCCCTCTCGTCATATTTGCCGACAGTGTAGCTGTTACTGCCCACTAAGCCAAGGACCCTAAGCATCTCACGAATCCTCTCAGTAGGGCCTGCCAAGGCTTTGACCTGACCATCAGCCTAAGGAAATCACTTCACTGGCCAGGATTTATTGGTCCCAGCACCACGGTTTCTGACACCCTCTTTCTCAATAATGGGGTAAACAAGTGCATTGGGAAGGGTGGCACTACTATGTCCAGACTCAGAGACCGCCGTACAAGAAGCTGAAGTAACACATCAAGGTTCAGGTGTATATAACTTGCATCTTGAGCAAATCTCTGTATGGCAGCCAGTCGTGGACTCTGCACACGACAGGAGAAGCAGCTTACGAGGTTCCACATGCGCTGTCTTAGACGCATCCTCTGCATTAGCTGGCAGGACAAAGTCCCAAACAAAACAGTCCTGGGGTAAGCTGACGTCCCCAGCATGTGTTCACTCTTTAAACAGACAAATTGGATGTCATATTTATTGACTTGACTAAAGCTTTTAAAACGGTATCAAGAGAGGGTGTACGGATAGTGCTAAAGAAGTCTGGTTGCACCAAAAATTGTTCTAGCCTGATTAGAACATTACACGATCGGATGCAGGCCAAGGTGGTCTAAGGAACGGCACGCATCACTTGCAAAGAACTAGATAATACTTTTCCCCCAACTTTTTCGCAGCATCTATATTCTAGTACAACTATAATTATCATATCAGCCAAAGGAGAATAAAACCGGACCAAGCCAAAACGTTTGTCATGTTATTTTTGACATGTCAATCAACTCTTTAGTCATGTCAATTGCCTTTTTAAAACTTTCTCTTCGTGTGGTATTGTTATTCTTAAGCTTGTATGAAACTCGCCCAAAGTCCATCGCAGAACAAACACAAACCCAATGATGACAGAAATATCACAACACTAAAACAACGGATTAAGACAGTCGTTTTTTCATTTTAACTTTTCAGCTGTCCAAAACATATTTACAAAATTAAATACAGAAGTCAGATTTCTGAAATGTCTACCTATGGTTACAAAGTAGAAAATAAATAAAATCTTTAAGGTCACTACGGGCTGGTTATTCAACAAAGTTCCTATTTTATCGAACATTATGTAAATTTCTGCTTAGTACGAATGGCGATCCTAAAGAGCGGAAGTACACTATGCAGTTAAATATAAGCAAAACATGATTAAAACAGCTACAATATGGATACAACTGTCGATAAAAAGACGTTTGCCTCCCAGATTTAAGTTTGAATAGTGAATAGTTTAAAGATGTTACACAAAGATAAAGAAGGTAAAAAAACATTCCCGCTTTACCATGCCCTCGTTCTGACCCCCTCCCCCCGCCTCCATCCTCCTCAACTGTTCTTTTTCATAATAGTTATATTATTTTTGGAGCCTTTGCCTACCTCAAAGATTTTCTCAAACGAGGTTTTCAAACTTTTAAATGTTACCCATTAAAACGATTAGTATTTAACCTTCAATAAATTCCTCGAAATTCAAGAAACGAAATGTAATTGCGGGCTGAGCAGTATCTTATCTTAACAGTGGAAACGCAAAAGATTTGAACGCAAAAGATATGCACGCAAACCAATCTATTACTTAAGTACAAATAACACCCTGGGCGTAGGTACTTTTCTTGAAAATGTAACTCTTTCCAAAAATACACCGTACACATGCAAGAAATCACATAGTCTCTTCCGCTCCCAGTTACTTTAAGATAAATCTTAACTGTTCTATTGGGATATTAACGAGATGGTTGCATTGTGTTGAACACAGATCAATTGAAGCCTATGAATTAATTATTCATACATTTATCACACAAATGCTTTATTTTTGTCTTTTGACGACGTCAAAGGAACATTTGAATTACAAGACAAAAAACACCGTAAAAACAGCCACCAATGAGTCAACGCAGTTGGAGTTGTATTGAGTGTATTGAGTTCCCTGGAAGGACTTGATGTGCAGTGTCGCATGTTTGCACAACAAAACTATTTGTTCTGTGCTAAGTTATTTTATCACAAACTACAAAGAAACCAGAGCAGCCAGTGGCACCCAGAAAGATTCAAACATCCACATATGGTTATCATGACTACTCTTTTAACTGAGCAAACAGAGCAGTCCAACATCAGTCCAACATCGTCCAACAAAAGTCCAAAATCAGTCCAACATTAGTCCAACCGTCCAACATCAGTCCAAAATCAGTCCAACATCAATCCAACATCAATCCAAAATCAGTCCAACATCAGTCCAACATCAGTCCAACATCAGTCCAACATCAGTCCAAAATCAGTCCAATTTTTTTCCCTTTTTTTATTCAACTATATTAAACTGATCAATCCAATTTTTAAACCAATAATTACAAATTTGAAACATTTGTTGCAGAACTATTAGGACTTTAGATGGTCTCTGTTCGAAGATTACTTTTGAAAATGCAAGGGACGGCCTATCTATCAAAATAATATCGTCCTCTAAAATAATTTAAAAAGCAGTCCGCCAACGTTACTACTTCTGAATACTCAAAGCTGCATGGGAACAGTCCAAGCCTTTGTTTTCAGTACTTGTTTAAAAAATCAATTCGAATGAATCTTCGTCTGAAGCTCAAAAAATTGACGTCTCCTACTAACTCAAAACAGTCTTTTTTAATTGCCTGTTTGAAAATGTCGCTTTTCTCTTTCAAAAAACAAACAAGCAGCAGTCCCGTACGTTTCACCATTGGATTTAGCGGGGTAATACGAGGCAACGGGGAAAGTCGGAATAGTGCTAATATTGGCAAAGTAGGAAAGTAGAGTAGGCAATTAGAGTGGGCAAGTAGAGTGGGCAAGTAGAGTGGGCAATTAGAGTGGACAAATAGAGTGGGCAAATAGAGTGGGCAAGTAGAGTGGGCAAATAGAGTGGGCAAATAGAGTGGGCAAGTAGAGTGGGCAAGTAGAGTGGGCAAGTAGAGTGGGCAAGTAGAGTGTCAGGGGAAAGTAACTTTCCATGTTAATAGAATTTTTTTACTTCAAAAACAATTTGAAGTATGTTACCAACACAACTTCTGACAAAGTGAAACTTTGTCTTTTAAAAAACTAACATTTAGACAAAATACTTTTCTTATTGGCACTCTTCTAAGCTAATACCAATACATTTATTCTTAATAACAATAGAGGTAATTTACTGAATGCAAATATCTGATCTGCAGCAAATTAAGATCTAGAAAATGAATTCTTAAAAATTAAATAGAATTGTACAAACTCCCGAGGAACCATCTCTTAGAAAATGGTTTTTTAATATATTTTAACACATTTAATATAATTAGGCTTAAAATAAATGATTTAAGTTTTACTATACAGCAAGCAGGTAGCACTTCATAAAAGAGACTTACAAAAACTCCACTTTATGAATCTTTAATGAAAACTGCACAAACAAAATGTACGTAACATAAAAAGATAGGGTTCAGCCACTAAAACGGACCAAAATATTGCAATCGCACAATCTACATTGATCTCTCAAACAGAAAACAACATGCCAACATCCACGCGCATCATCAATTCCACTAATTACAATGACATCAGTGTCAGTGCGCCACTGATTCTTACTTGGGCGTCGAAAAAAAACCCAACTAAATCACGTCCATCAAAAAAAAAAAAAAAAGAATCGTATAATTTGTACCATGGAATACTGCGCTTAAGGTGGCGAGGCAGCGTGTAATAAAGAAAAGATCATCTACTGGTTCTTCATGTGGGAAGTAGAATTCGAATCTTTGAAATTACACACCCATGTTAGTCCACATGATCATTCACACGTTTAAAACGTGAATTTCCAAATGGCGAGTTAAAAACAGAATTCGTACAATGTGGATTGGTTTAATACCTTTGTTATTCAAAAAACAGGGCATCGAGAGCAAATGGAACAAAATCCTTCCAAACTGTAAGCTAAAACTTTTAGAATAAGCCAGAAAATGACATAGATTACAATATTGGATATATTGGGCATCCCCGAGCTTTAAACTGGTACGTGACATATCCACGTCGACAGTTTCTTAACCGCAAATAACGTATTTCTTACAACTGTCGCAAAATTTATGTACAAACTGGAAGAATTATTTGGGAATTTGATATACAATCTATTTAAAAGTAACATGGTTGCTTTTTATTGAGTTTTATTGAGATAATATGCGCTTACAGAAGATATAAATGTGTACACTTACGAAAGTTCATCCCCATAAATACCAAAAACATAAACATAACCCCATTACGTCTCAGGTAATCATTCAATTTAGCGTCCAGGTTCCTTTAAACGCTTTTCTTCGTTTAAATGACGCACTGCAACAAAATATGTTTAAAATTCCTTAGTTTACAACCAAGTGAAGGGTTCTGGATTTATTTCAGGAAGGCAATTAACATCAACATAGAAACAAATATCGGCCCAATTTTCAACATATTTAAATTTTACGTTTATCTTATAAGGATTTGTTGGTTAACTTATGTTCCAGCAAAATGTCATTAAAAATACGTACTCGCCACCCCCACCCCCCCCACCCCCCCACTTTCGCCAGTCAATATATGAAAGGCAATAATTCAGCTATATCTATTCTTCTATTTCATAATCATATTTTCAGCACCCCCTTAACCCAAAATACTATACCGATCGTTAACAGATTTTCAAATAGCACAATACATTTGAAGCACCACTATCATTTGACAATTTCCAAGGCCTACCTCTCAGCACAGTCGGGCAATGAAGCAAAATCAATCAGCAGCAGACATGTTCCATTTGTCCCTTTTTTATATATAAGCGTGCAATGCTATCTTAAGCATTGCTGGTATCTGACGTTTTTATCCTTACAATAACTGACCCATGCTGTTTTTCTTGAATCTGGACTCCATTGGCATTTGCTCTGTGGATAAAGTAACAGAAAAAACCTATGTTGATGGCTACTTTTCCAGAATAGCAGGCAACAAATCCACCACTATAAGACTAGTCAATATAAAATCCCCAGCTAATACCTGGAGGTATGGAAACATACATCTTGGGCATAAAAAGGAAAACTTAAATGTACAAAAGTTCTGACAAGGTTCCTGCTGTGTTTCTGGCACAACTTTCTCCAGAACTTACTACCGTTTTACCTTGTCATTTTAACTATTGTCTGAAAAAAATGCTCCCCGAATGTTTGTCTCTTTTATGTACACTGCGTTCAAAAATTCTAAGAACGTTCAAACCTCAGTCAATACCGTCCATTCATTCTCTTGAGCATCATCAGAAAATGAAGCGAATCTTTTATTAACAAACACGTTCTTACATGTCCAGGCAACAAAAAAAATCCCTTAATTGACCAGTAAGATAACTTTTGCTTATTTTAATCTAAATGTACGCACCCACTCACTTCAATGAGCTCTTGAGAATGAATGCATCACTAGAGCTATTCCCTTGGTATATCTCTACGGCAATAAACAAAGTCTGACACAAAGGAATATACTATCAAATCTCTATTTTTCAACACATGCGTTAAAGTCTATGGGTGCAATTCAAAAACCTATGACACTTTCCTTCCTTTAGATTTTTTCTTTGGTCTTGCAATGTACTGTCAGTTGGAGGGGGAATAACTTGATACATTCAATCCAACCAAAATTAATCTTTCATCTGTCCGCTATTTTCGATCCTGCTTTAATCTCCCAACTAATCCTAAATTAATCTGAATGCTTTGGTCGTCTCATGGCATACATAAATAAGATCCACTGCAAGAGTCTGCAAAAATGATTGGGTTTTCCACTAATCCTAGATCGATTTCACACCTTAAGCTAATTGTATCCCTACAAAAGCCAGATCAAATCTCAAATGGACCACCATTGCCATATTTGGGCTGGTGCACCAAAGACCACACCAGCCTTGACAAAGTACAAAATCGCCTAACCAGACTAACTGGTGATGGATTGTTGGACACTCTCCAGCCTCTTTCCCAATGACGGAGAATTCTCAGCTTATCCATGGTATGTCTATATTTCAGCAGACACTGTTCTAAAGACTTGGTGTCCTGATTCTTCCTCTACAAACCTTTTCAGTGAAGGCGCAACTGGCCAAATAAAATATTAGTTAATCATTCTTTCTTTATTGTAAGCCAAAACAGATAGAGTGTTTTCACACAAAAAAGTTTCATTTCCAGGTCTGTCTCCATGTCGAATAAACTACCTAGCCATTGTTTTTCTAAGAAATACAACTTTAGGCTTTTTAAATCTTATGTCAAACACTATCTTTCTGAAACAAGCTCAAACTAAGCTGCCAAGTGAATATTATTTCTTACTATTCTTTTCCTTTTGTCATCTGTAGCCCCATGAATTTAAGTAATACGCATGTCATTTTGGAGGAAACTTCTAAGGTCGTGAAAGTAACCATCTTTGAGTTATTAAACAAGTTTGAACTCAATAACTTTTGGACTTGAGTCCTTTGGGATAACTGGGTCAGCAAGACTTTCACCAGGTCAACGCTTCAGCTTTAAAGACCTCAGTGAACATGTGAGGTATCGATGAATAGGCCGAAACCGACCTGGTGGGCTATGACTGTGAACTATTTGGCAACTTTTCTGTTAATTATCACGACGTCATCAATGTTGTAAAACACCTTTATGGCCAAGATGCTAACTTCTACAAAGACGGTAACTGTTGGTTAACTGATCGCTACAATAATTTGAAAACAATTGCAGGAGGTATAATGAAAAAGCACGCTATTTGCAATTCGTGTGTGTAATTTTTAAGACGAAACTTTCGAATTTTGAATTAAAGATTCAAGTGTGTACTTCACCTACACTAATTATAATTGTTCAAGTTCTCAATTGTCGTCCTACCACCTACTGCTACTACTTAAGGGAACATTTTCGCTGGTGAGGAAAGTCAACACCTGTATACCCTCCATTATGTTGTCCTCAAGATCTTGTTACGAAGTCTATCAATTGGAGACCAAATTGTTTCAACTTTACATAAATAAGTAAATGAGTAATAAGAAAAACAAGTTTTCAGTCAGAGATTGGAGCTGGAGATTACGACAAAAATCAAGATTTTACGAAAAACATACTATTGTGAATTCCGTACTTTTTTTTGGCTTTAACGACATTTTCCCCAGCCAGGGGAAAATGTCGCTCAGACGGTGCACTTCAGAGGGGCTTTGTTTTGGCAATGAGGAATTTCTTGACCGGATGCCTTCCTGATGCCAACCAATGCTTTTTTCTTTTGTAAAGTTCCAAATTCTCCTAACCAACTCGAGGAATAGAACCGGGAACCTCTTGGTTGCGGCTAAAAGTAACTTCAGTTGTGACTACGTGGGAAATCATTAGAATAGCATGCAAGAGATGCCTGTCTACTATAAAATAATGTTATTCCTTGTTATTCTGTTAGAAGTGTCGGGGTGTCAAGTTCGTACCCGTTTACGGACAGAAAATTGCTAGAGGAATGAGAAAAATTTAATAACCTCAAGTGTGAACAAAAACCAAATATGTGTCAAGTAACCTTTGCACTGAAGTGCTTTTTGGCGGTTTTCAGGGTGAAGAACATAAGAAGTACATATCACCCTTTGTAATATCACATTCCTTTAAAAGTGGCTAAATGACCCCATTCTTCTATACTATATGCAAAAATTAACCTAAGTCTGACATTTTCCCTTTTACAGAAGAAGGGTTATGTTAACACGGGCAATCTTTAACCTTGAGACGGAGTGAACACATTCGTTTACGACCTGAAATTGATCAATCAAGTTCATGCCTTAAATTTGAGATGTGACATTCGCTTCTAATTTTCTTTAAAAAGCTATTTTTCTAGTTCTTTGTTTGTTCTTTTTACCTCTGACTACTTTTCCTATCTACAATTTTCCTCACTCAGACAGCAACATATATATATATATATACACACTCAACTCTGGTAACTCTGCTATTAGTTCTTGTTTATTCTGCCTTAACTCCGTTTACTCTCGTCTTAAGCCCTTTTCGGGTATCTGTAATTTTCAGATCGTGTTTATGTCTGTGGATATGTTTTGAATTAATAAAATGGGCGAATGAAATTCTAGTGACCTAGGTTTATTCAATAATGTCAAACTTTGAATTTAAAAACATTAATGTTGCGTTGAAATTTGTGTGTAAATACCCAACTCACAAATATAAAAAATCTCATAGATACTCACTGAACAATAAACTTTCCACGCCTGTTTTCCTGAACTCCTTCGTTTCCAGAATGATCACAGAGAAGGGTGCTAAAATACAAACAATAAATGCTGGTTAATTAAAGAGAAATCTAGAGTTCTTTCATTCCCTTTTCTTCCTACCAACAAATACCACACAATACATGCTTCTAGTTAGAGTTTTGCATCATCTATCCATTTATCTATTGATCCATCTCTGTCTCTCTGTCCCTCTGTCCCTCCCTCCCTCAACAGAGTTCACTGTCGGCTTTTATAAGTTAGACAAAGAGGGAGACAGAGGGCGGGGATGATGGGGTATATGGGGGGGTGTCCTACTTTAGAATACGTAAACCTAGGTTAATCCAATTCCTTACGTATTTTTTTGGTAAATCATCTACTGGCAATAAAATTAAGACCAGTTCTGATTGACTTCTTTTTTCTTAACAGTAATGGTTGTACATAGCCTTGTATGACAAATCACTACATCTGTATGTCACCATTAAAATTAATAATTACAAC
>RDPX01000225.1:986792-989292 GCA_003991215.1 Morbakka virulenta
AGAGAGAGAGGTAGGGGAGGGGGGGGGGAGAGAAGAAAGAGAAGGTCAGTAAAAAAAACTAAGGATCGAGACAAAAATCGAAGAGATACAAAAGCTGTAGTATTATAATTATAATATTATAATATACAGTCTGCAATTTTCCTGACAAAAAGTTTGGAATATTGAGAAAACTTGGTCCCACTTATGTCCAGGAGAAATCACTATTGAATAAAATCAAAGAGAGAAAATTATAATTATATAAAAATAAGATAAAAAGAATGAAAGTTACTAAGATATCAAGAATGCAATTTGAAAATCATAGGTGTGTAGAACTGTGCTAATACCCCTAATGATTATAGGAACGTTAGAAACAATTGGTAAAGACTTTATATCCTTAACAAAAATAACAGAAATGGAGATTTACCTGTATTTTCTGAAACCAGTTTCTATTGAAAACTGAATACTGAATCTTAAAGAATGATGTCTTAAAATATTACTATAAAATAATAGAACAAAGCAATAAATAAATTAGATAAAACTATTCACTTTAAAAAAAAAAAGAAAAGAAAACCATAAAAAATAAACTTCTCTGGTCATTGATAACATGAAAGAAAGAATGCTGAGCTAGTTGTAAGAATGGAAAGAATTGAAATGAGCTGACACAGACATATGCCTTGCTTAAAGACTGAATGTCCAATATTGTATAATGATAATGAAGTAATGATGTTGCTAATAATTTTATATGGCAATATAGTAAAATAATGATATAGTGCACTAAAATGATCAATATTTGGGGTTAATAAAAAGACATAAAAAATAAGCTCTTTAAGTAATTGAATGTTTTCACTGCGAGTTGAAATCCTCTGAAATTAGCTAATGATAGATGACATTTCAGTGATCCAAAATTTTGTTTAAGGAAGTTTATGGTATTAAGAAATCACTTTTTGTGAGGGTTTTTGTTTATATATTCTAGTTGTTACATTAGGAAATTGAAAATTGTATATTTTTTTTACCTTTTCCTATCTTTTTTGTTTATTGTTAAAAAGTCAACGGAAATTTGTGAATATTTGGTATTGACGTATTTTATCAAAATGATGCAGCATTTTTTATGAATCAGCACACTACAGTGTAGGAATGTAATACATCCTATAAAATATTAGGGTCTAAAATAATATGGTATAGGTTCATAATGATTATTGAGAAATGTATTGTATACAGTGGACCCTCAGCAACACGTTTTAACGACATGGCCACGTAAATTAGTTTGACCTGCTGCAAGGCGACACCATTTCGAGAAGAGGCAGATGGTCTTCCTGGCAGGATGATTACGATATTGAGATAGTTCCCAAGCAAGATACCACTGTATATACTTTTCTACTTACCAAATTATTATACTGTGTTATTTTTCTTGTAAATCTCTGTCATTATCTGAAAAGCCTTTGTCTTTTATTTGCTGTAGGGATTTTCACTCGGCTACTACAGTAACACATGACGTAGATGACATTGGTCTTAAAGAACATGAAATAGAAGTGAAAAAAGAAGACGTACCAGACAAAAAAGAGACAACTGATGCTTCTGATTTAGTTGAATCATCTTCTTATATAAACCCAAATGAATCAGAGCAGATGAAGGACACTATCAAAGTAAACGATACTCTCCGGACCTTGAGTGTATCTGAAGACTTAGATTTAAATGAAAAAAATAATAACTCGCAACCTGATAACACAGTTACACATCAAGAATGGAGCAGTGATATTAATAGTCATGCTATGGAAACTGAAAAGAAAGCCGTATTAAACAAGATCAAAATAAATAATGATTGTAGAAAATCAAACAATACTGCGGAAAGAATAAGTATGCCTGAAACATCTTCAAATGGCCAAAATACCAATCGTCAGACTGAAGACAACAAAAACGATGATATATTGCAACAAGGAAGTTTTAATTTTAAGGCGGTAAGCCCCTTGCCATGGCTAAGCTCGGGTTACAAATTGCACACCAGCGGAAAATTTTTAATGACTCAATTAAAGAGTACAGTTCAATTTGCATCGCCCAAAGTGCCAAATGAAATGCCAACAAAACTACAGGCTGATCACAGTTCAACTTTTTCCCTGTCTCAGGTACAGATGAAGAAACCCGAGGTGTTGAATACAGCCTCTACCTCCATGTCTTTTCCTAGATCACCAACTAAATATATTCCTATGTCAGAAACAAATGGCACCGAATACCCTGAGAGGGTTATACGTCATGAGAATGAAAGGAAGAACTCCTTAAAAGAGCAAGAGGATAGCCGAAATCTGGAAACAATGGAAAAAAACTGTGAATCATGGGCCACTCAAGAAAAAACATACGAAGGTAGAATAAAACAAAATGCTGATAGAATAGCACAGAAATTAGTAAAAGATGAGCTCAATAAAGCCTTTGACGATCCTTCCAATCATAACGAGACTAAAAAACACGAACTTTACACGAATTGTCACAAAACAACACCAAAGGAAGGTGCCATTGTAAAACCTCTTGG
>RDPX01000225.1:991792-1007387 GCA_003991215.1 Morbakka virulenta
TTTTCTTCTTCTTCTTCTTCTTCTTCTTCTTCCTTGCAGGTTCCCAAAGATCAGGGGTCTGCAGCACGAATCATCCTTCTCCATAGTAGTCTTTCCGTTGTCTGTTCATCTTTCACTTCTTTCTTCTCCATGTCTCTTCTGATAGCATCTCGCCATCTCAGTCTTTGTCTTCCCCTTGATCTCTTTCCCTTTTGTTATGCTCCATACTAGCTTAAATATGTATTGTATACATAAATAAACACTTCTACAATAAAAACAATAAAATTTGAAAATACCTCGGTCATTAATATAGGTTCTGAATTTGTATTTTTCTTTTACTGCTTTTTTGAAAGCTGAAGATCGTTATATTTCAAAATGACTTCATGTGAAACATACAAAAGATAGGAATTGTTGTCATGAGTGATTTCATTTCATCTTCTTCTTTCGCCGTTTCCCTTTTCAGGGGTCGCTACAGCGAATTGATTCCTTCCACTTGAGTCGGTCACGTGCGTCTTGCTCGGTCAACCCAACTTCCCTCATTTCATCTGCCATAAATCTCCTCCTTGGAATCCCCTCCTTTCTCCTGCCAGGTAGCTCTATGTTCAGTACCCGTTTAGCAATGTGATCCTCCTCCCTCATTCGCACATGTCCATACCACCTTTGCCGTGTCTCTCTCAACTTTCCTGCGATGTCACATAACCCGATGGTGCCTCTGATACTTTCATTTCTGATCATGTCCTTTCTTGTGACTCCAAGGGACCACCTTAGCATACGCATTTCTGCTGTTTGCTTCTTCTTCTCAAGATTCATGGTTAGAGGAGCTATCTTCAGTCCGTACAGCATCGCAGGCCTTACTACTGTTTTTTATAATTTTCCGTTGACTTTGACCGGTACTCTCAAATTACAATTACAACAAATATAGTAATAATACCTTTTTTATTAGGACTGGAATAACGAAACCGAATTCCTTCCGAAACTCTGTCGTAAGTTTTTAAAACCAAAGAGAAGAAGCATCAGAAATCCTACAAGATCATTCCTTCATACACAACAAAATCCAGATGGATCTGTGAATTCATGGTAAATTAAAGGATTCAGTGGTATTCAGTGGTAAGAATACAAGTAATTAAACTTAAAAGAATATAGATAAAAAAGAACAACTCTAAACATTTTCAAAATAAATTTTATTTTGCAATGAAAAGAATATTACATTGTACAAATACTTGTTAAATTTGAACTGAGAAAAATAGACTCTTTAAACTTTTGGATCATCATTTCTTTTAGCATTTTCTTATTACCATACTTGTGTCATTATACCCTTTAAATTGGTCAATTATTTAGTGGAAAATGTCCAAAAAGATACTGTGAAACTTTGTATTAAAATGTTCTAATATTAATATGTTAATATATTAATATTAATATATAATATTAATATATTATTAATATTATTAATATATTATATATTATAATATGTAATATATTATAATATATAATATAATATTAATATTAATATTGTTCTAATATTGACACCTTAAAATAGAGACATTGCTGACAATTTTTAACAGCTTTGGTTTAGTACATTCATCTTTTCTTTTCTTGTCTTGATTCAAAGTCTGATCTTACACGCAGATGAGCTTGATTTATTTGTCGATCTTCAATCACTTTCCTACCGCATCCTTTCTTTCCAAGGACATTCGGAACCAAAAATCTTCCATGAATTTAAAGCACAAGATATGCCTCAACTCATTTGAAGGAAACAGAAATAAATTAGTTTTTACTTGAATGCAACTTTAATTTCCTCTTTTATCCTTTCAAAAACAACTCTTTCTCTAATTACAGAATTTCTATTTCGAACAAGTAATTCTATATATATTTCATAAATTGTTATTATTTGTTTCACTTTACACAGTGTAATGTTTAGTTGGTATGTTTTGTCAGGTGTTTACCGCCAGTAAAATAATAATGATGATGATGATTATAATAATAATAATAATCATCATCATCATCATCATCTCTGAGTTTGATAGTGTGAGAAAGAACTTCAAATGTTATTGAGAGAAATCCAAAAGACAGTACTTTGGGAAAGTGAATCAATCATTAGAAAAGTGTTATCGGGACAATTGACTTAAGGTGTCTTGTGTGAAGCTAGCAAAAGAGAACCCGTGGCTTAATGGTTAGTGCAACTGCACCGTAACCAAAAATGAAAAAGCCATTGGCATTCGGCCAAGATATTCCTCACTGCCAAATCCAAGTCCCTGTGAGGGGCACCGTCTGAACCCCAGTTACTGGGGAAAATGACTTTAAAACCAATTAAAAAAAGAGGTGAATCTGACAAAAATTGGTAGCTTAAGCCATCCAAGGCTGCTTAGGGTAGTAAAATGGTTGGATTATTACTTCATACGTATAAGCTACCGTGAGTACGTGAGCAGGATCGGATGATAATGGCTGACTTTATGATTATCGTTAATATCTTGTAATTTGATATATAGGATGGAAATGGTATTGTTAGTTAATCGAAGAAATATTAATAATAATGATAATAATAATAATAAATAATCATAATGGAAACTTTCTTGTTTTATATTCATATACTAACAATAACAAACCTCACTGATCAAGGTAATTTTGTTGCTTAGCGTACTTTACCAAAATTAAATAATAATAATAATAATAATACTGCTAATAATAGTAACAATAATAATAAAATATTAATAATAATGTTTGTAACAATAACCACTGTTATTATTATCGTCATCGTAAATACTATCATTATTACTTACATTCTTTAATTATAAAGTACTTAAGACATTATTAATATTTGTTGATTGTGATAAGGGTAGATTGTGCCTTTAAAAATCACAGGAGTAACGTGGCCTGGTGAGGTGCAGTGAACTCAGTTGTCTCTTGAAAATCTTGCATTGATGGTGAATTTCACTAAATAATCAAATGCAGTAGACAGTTTGGAGCAATCCGTGCTTTCATAGTTTCACATAAGACTTTGTCTTGCTTTTTAACATTGATTGGGTTTCAGGTAGCAAATTAGAAAATACAGAGACATTTATAAAATTATGCGACAAAAAAAAAATGTCAGTGAAGAACAATATAGCTGATGTCGGTCGGTGTTGGCAAATCAGAGACTTTATTACCATCCAAAATTCTTATGAGATCATTTCTTGAACCTGTAGTTACTTCATGTTTTATGGAAGCACATCTTTTCACTTTGTTGAAATAAAATTATATCATTCAGAAGTCTAGGATTATTAACTATTTCTTCGCTGACACATTCCTCTTCATCTAAATCTATTCTTTGAACTATCTCTTCTAATGCTGCAGTGAACAGAACGGGTATTAGAGTATAGCCTTGTCTTCCGCTTTTCTATAGAGATACTTTTCTACTGAGTATATCTGTTCTGATTTGAGTCAAAGGCTTTATCGTAATCTACTATCACCATGTATAATTGTATTCTCTCTATATATAGTTTCTTTTTCCAGTTGTAGTACTAAAAGACGATGCGTGGTAGCTCAGACCTTCGTTACACTACTTACTCTGGCAGTTGGTTCTAATCCAGTCATTAATGCCTTTAACTCCCAGTGCGATTTTACTAAGATACCCTCTTGCAAAGTCGATTTAATTTATTCCTTGCTAATATTATTATAAGGAAATTAAAGAGAAAGTGTAAATAGCATCAAATTGGGTTCAAACCAGTTCAAACCATTCTTTTTCCAAGCCTTTATTGTTTAATATCACATTCATAATCTACAGGTATAAGCCAAAGCATCACACAGAGCGACAACCTTCATTTTCAAGCCAGGAAACGCCCTTCCAAAAGAATGAGAAGGGCAAGAAGAATCGTGAAAATAAGATTTAAGCAAAGGGTTTGCAAAATAAATACGAATAAGAAATATAAATATAACATATTTTTTATAATCAATTGGTGCTTTGAACTGCTGCAGACCAAGCAGGTCTTTGTCCATCTAATGAAACCGTTTTTGTATTAAATGTTTATGCTAGGTTTCGATGAAGGTTTCGATGTGTAAGAGAGAGAGCATTGCAACGATCCAGTTGAGACTTGGAAGAAGGGTTTGGAAGGTAAAGGTTTGAGAGTGAACATGGGCAAGACAAAAGTGATGGTCAGTGGTTGCAATTTAGGAAAGCCATTGGAGAAAGGAAAGTTTCCCTGTTCAGTCTGTGGGAAGGGAGTTGGGAGAAACTCAATCTATTGTGGTACTTGCAAGCACTGGGTACATAAACGGTGCAGTGGAATAAAGGGCAAACTGACAGAAACTAACCGTTTTAGCTGCAAGAGGTGCAAAGAAGGAGAGGCAACCTGTGACTTAGACCTACATAAAGTGCATTTGGAGGATGAGGATATTGAAGTTGTCCAGAAGTTTTGCTACCTTGGTGACACCCTTGGAGCTGAGGGGGGAGCTGGTGCAAGTGTTACAGCAAGGGTTAACAGTGGATGGAGTAAGTTCAGGGAGCTGATGCCATTGTTAACCAGCAGAGCTCTGCCATTACCTACCAAAGGTAGAGTCTACCAGGCATGTGTACGTAGCACAATGATGTATGGCAGTGAAACTTGGCCAGTGAAAGCTGAAGATGTCAGCCGCATGGAGCGGAATGACATGAGAATGATAAGATGGATGTGCAACGTAAGTCTAAAGGACAGGCTCAGTTCTAATGAACTCAGAAGGAGATTGAATCTGGACAGTATTGGCAGCTGTATGCAGAATAGGAGGCTTCGTTGGTTTGGTCATGTGGAGAGAATGGACAAGAATGCTTGGACAAGTAGATGCAGAACAATCAAGGTGGCAGGAACCACTGGCAGAGGAAGACCAAAGAAAACATGGGAGGAAGTGATAAGGATGGATCTGAAACAAAAAGGTGTCAGCAGAGACCTGGTGAAGGATAGGATAACTTGGAAGTCAATTTCAAGAAATCGTCCAACACATGCTAGCATGTAAACCGGACGTTAAACCGAATATGATGATGATGATGATGATGATGATGATGATGATGATGATGATGATGCTAATCTACGACACTTTCTGTGTTTATCGTGTTAAATATGAATTAATCCATGGTGATATCGGTGGAAAATAATAACAACTTTGTTGGATCAAGAGTCAGGCAGTTCTTGACGTTTGAGCTTCATCTTGTAAACTACATCATATGGAGCTTCAGCCACGAGAAGTGCATCAGCCACAGAAATGATAGTCTTGTGAATTCTGGACGTTAGTCTTTGTACTTTGCATACGTTCTGTGGGCGTATTTCTATACTTTAGTAGAGGTAGCCCTGGATCTCTCTTAGGTTTCAAGGCTTTCTTCAACAGATTCTTTGCAATGTTTACAGCATATTTGAGTTTTCCATTGCCTTTGCATAAAATGGTGATGAAGATACATGCTTGAAGTCCCAGTTGATAGCAAAATCTTGAAACTCTTTGTTTGCATACTGTAGGCTCTTTTCCTTCACGGTTAGAGTGTAACTTAGATATTAGTTCAGCTCTAAGTGGTTTTGGAATGATAATTCCCTGATTCTTGAATAAAACACTATTATGAACTGAAATTTTAAACGTACCTGGAAGAGTACATTTACCTTTACGTCATTTTTCTATAGGTCATGGACTTATTTCAAATTTTGATTTGTAAGCAATACATGAAGCACAGCGATTATCCTTCTTAATGTTTTTTGGGACGTCCCAAAAAACGTCCCAAAAAACAACATCAACATTCAATGCTGAAAAGCGTAGGCTTTTGAGCATTGAATTTAGTAGGTCTTCGATATCTGGTTTTGTCTTCCTCAGCTATTTGTTATAACTCTGTCCGACTTTTCTAATAAAGTTCTTAGGTACTGTTGCTCTATGTTGATACAGACGGACACTATCTAAGTGACAGCTTCCCCTAACACTGCAATCTTTGATGTAATGCTCTCTATATTTTTCACCCAGTGTGCTGTCATTTATTTTTGGTGTCAGCTTGCCATTGCAGTATCACTTGAAGAGTGGATTGGCGAAATAAGAGCGATATTAATAGTAAAGAGAGATATTAACTTCCGGGCATTTTTGAGGCGGTTTGTCATGTCATACAGCTTTATCGTCGTCGACATCAGCTTTTTAAATTCACTTTTGTAGTTGTTTGTGGCATTGAGGAAGCTGAAGACAGTTCTACCATCACTTAAGTGTAGGATGAATCATAGAGCTTGGAGCCACGTCGTGTACTAAATTACATGTCCGCGGTGTGCATCGCGCTATGTTTGTTGGACCAGCCAGCATACCATCAACAGGTACCAACAACATATGAAGCCATCCCAACCGGTGGGTAAACGTGTAAGGAATTGTGATGTGCAGAGCGAAAAAAACGTGGACAACCACATGGAGATTTTTGAAGCCTGGTCGCGGAGCACATTACTTTTGGAAACACTTGAAGCCATCCACCAAGAACTGTTGCGGTCAGAAATCAACAAGAAGGAGAAGCGGAGGAGGCCGGAAACTTTCAAATAAGTTGTAGCCGGTCACTAAACTCCCTCTCCCGATTGGAACTAACATTTTGGTATTTTTGTTTTTCATAGGAATATGAAATTATAGAAATTATTGCTGATAATTTTACATATGTAACGAAATCGATTCTTCTAATTGTTTGTATCAACAATAATATGCTTCTGGCGTTACTGTTGCTTTCTATTCTTGAGCTCAGAAAAAGCTTAAGATTTGTAAGATATGATGGAACTGCTATACTTATTGTTTGAAAGAGTCCCAAAACTAATATTAATATTAAGTAACAGAACCGATAACAGCTCTGCATTGGACGAAACTAACATTATTGCTAGAACCTGAAAAACGCCTGTTCTTCTTTAATGGGAGCAGTTTGTAGAATTATTTCCATCTAAGAATTGGAAAAATTAAAAGCACTAACCCCTCTGGCACGGAACTTAAAAACTACCCATTTTTATTCACATGTACTGACATTTTATAGGTTTTATTTTTACTGTACTTACTCGTTTTAATAGTTAACTGTTTCTTTACTACTGTACTTGTTAGTTTCTATCGTACAGGATAAACTGTAAATGGATTGTCCATATCCCTCTCAGGTACCGTGTCCTTCCAGGACGTTGGTGATCAAGCTTTTCCACTGGACTCGGTCTTTTCCTTTTTCTAACAGCTTTGTTGTTCTGATGCCTGTCCATGTCGATATACTTTTGAGCACCATCTTTCGTTCTCATCCTCTTTTCCCATTTATTTTGCCAGTGAATGCTAGGTGTTCTAAACCTTCTTTCCTCAACACATGCCCAAGGAATGACAGTTGTCTTTTCCTGATCATGTTCAAGAGTTCTCTGTTGTAGTTGGCTCTACTGAAAACTTCTTCGTTGGTGATATGTTCAGTCAAGGAGATCTTTAAAATTCTACGCAGCATCCAAACTTCAGCAGCATTCAACCTTCTTTCTAACTCTGCAGTAATTGTCCATGATTCACATCCGTATGTCAAGACAGAAAGGACGTAGCACTTTAGGACTCTCAACCAGGTGTCCATTGTGATTGATCGTGACATTGTCTATATAATGTGTATATAATAACTGATGTTTTAATCCTTTATAAATACTTAGTAACAGTAATAATAATAATAATAATAATAATAATAATAATAATAATTTGATAATTTGATAGAAGCGAGGAGACCAGACATAATATAAGTTGAGAAGAAAACGAAGGATGCCATCATTATAGACGTTGCTGTACCTGGTGATTGCAGGGCACATGAAAAAGAGAATGAAAAGGTCGAAAAGTACCAAGATTTTAAAATGGAGCTGAAACGTCTTTGGTCGTTAAGAAAAGTGAAAGTGGTACCAGTAGTTGTTGGAGCCTTAGGCTGTGTGAGCAAACGTTAGGTCTGGAAATGCTAGGTCTTTAAGTAAATGTTGGAATTGTGCAAAAAACAGCCTTATTGGGATCTGCAAGGATAATTAGAAAAGTAATGGACATTTGAAAGAACCCTCTTGGCCCTTGGCCACTAGTTGTGGCTCGCCCAAGAGGAAAATACTCGGCAATACGAACAGCCTGTGCGAAAGCTTTAAAACAGATAATAATAGTTGTTATGGATAGTCAAATTCAACTTTTTAAAGTTATTTATCACAGGATTCTCCAGGATACTAAAAGATAAATTAGTAATGGCTTAGAGTTGGAGGAATGACTGTGGTATCACCAAATTAAATCTGAAAAATTTACGAACTTAAAAACAACAGAAAGATCTAGTATTTTTCAATGACCTTCATATTTTGTTTTGTATGCATTCTAGGGTAAGGCATGAGAGAGAATAGCAGAAAGAATACCCCAAACGCAAATTCTTCTTAATATTCTGAACAAAGTTCACCTGAAATTGTCTCATTTTGCATTATTCGCATTGTGAAGTAACAGAAAATTTCTCTCTCTCTCTCTCTCTCTCTCTCTCTCTCTCTCTCTCTCTCTCTCTCTCTCTCTCTCTCTTTTAACTTGCTCTAGAGGTTTCCGGCCATAACCTAGCATTAAAAGCAAAGATGAATAGTCCGATAACTGTGATGCAAGATATGACTTAACATTTAAGCTATCCCGTTTATAATATTTTTTAGTCCTTAACACAGTCTAAAAATGAAAAATCTCAACCCGGAAGTAAAGCTTTTTCAGTGGGCAAAGCCTTGCTTCTGCTTCAATAATTTGCTTTGGAAATTAACTTATTAAAGTAGAAGATAGCATGAAAAATCGAAGACGTAAACCCAGCCTACAGCCCCCTTTGGTCTGATATCTAATCAAGTGTTGTCTGAAAATGCAATCTGACAATTCCCAACATCTGCTTCCGATTGCTTACAGTGACTCAACTATTCTCTGAGCACATTTTATTCAATTCTTTCAAAAAGACTTTGTGTTTTCCCATATAGGGTTTTAGTGATTAAAGTATGGAATAAAGAGTTTTGTCAATGATGAATTGAACGTAATTAATTTATTGAAAATTTACAAATCTTTTTATTAAGTTGTTAATAGAAACGCAGAGTATAAAAACATACAATATGTATTAAACTCACGACCTCACCACTGTAGGAATATTTTAACCCACTCTCAGTAAAGTTTTTATTCCAGAGAATGTTATATAAAATCAATAAATAAAACTTCAACCTTGTGGCTATGCCACTTTAATCTCAATGTGGGTTTTCAGGTTAATCCTTGATGAGATCAGATAAAAATCTTCATTGGTCAACTTCCTGGAAAGACAATAAGAAGGAAAAGGGCATGGCTTCAATCACTTTGGACGCGATTGATCAACGATTCTTTCATAGGGTTATTACCAAGGAAATACATTACTCAAAACATTAACTAAGTTACGATAAACTGAATATTTTCTACGTTATCACATGCAGCTGAAACTTCTATAGTTAACTACTAAAAAAGGTTTATTTGAGTAGTCCTTAAGGCAGTCGGGTTGTGATTGTGACACGAACTGATGGACAGATGTACATCAACAAGATTTGAAGAAGAATATCAAAGAAATTGAAAACCAAATTTCTTCTGGCTCTGTTAGGTTGTAGCTGATTTTGTTTTATTTTCGGTATGAAGAGCTGGTACAAGTTATCACAGTGATGACAGAATTCTACAGAGATCCAATTGAATGGAGACATGGGGGCCTTATTCCCTTTGTTGAAACGTTAAGAAAACCATGTCAGTGTTAACCTACTCTATTTTTTGCTGTATTGGTAATGTTTTGTTTTCCTTGTCTCTTTCTTCCATGTCACTTAGTACCACTACGGAACTTTAGTAGATAACAACGTGAGAGAAGGAACAGGGTTAGGCTATTTCCACAGGCCCATGTCCCTTACAGTTAATGGCTTAGATTTATCAGAAATAAACAATAGTTTTTAGGTATATGTAGATCATGTTTTTTTACAGCTTTCCTCTCCATAATTCAGCGGTCTTATACTCTCAAGCACACAATTAGTTCCCTACCTCGTGTTTCTGCCTTTCCAAGCATTCGATGAATAAAGATTACATTCATTTGACATTCGATGGTAAAAATATAAATAAATACCTATATCAAACTTCTAAATGTGGGAGCAATTAAAGCCCATCTTTCAAAACATCTAGTTAATTTCAATAGATAGAATAGAAATTGGTATTGCTCAGGAATTAAAACAACATTTTCCTGCCCTACCACTACCATAATCGTTTGAATAAGCGTCCCACTCAAATAAGCGCCCCTTTCGAATAAGCGCCTCTCTTGAATAAGCGCCCCTTTGTTCTAGGGGGAGGGCGCTTACTCGAATTTTGAGAATTCACGGAGAAAATCGTTTGAATAAGCGCCTATCTCAAATAAGGGCCCCTCTCGAATAAGCGCCCCATGAAAAGCATAACAATTAAATAAGATCCCGGGCCTTTTTTCGAACGATTACGGTACGTGACTTCCTTAACCTTTGGCAGGACGAGAAATTACAGTCTTACGTTTTAGTCCCAGCTGATTTTTAGTGTTCCAAACAGTTATTTTAAGTTTCAAAAGTAGTCAACCGAACTCTCCTCTTTTTGAAAGTGTGACGTTGGCAGTACCAAAAGACGCAGTAGAAAAAATAGCTACCAACTAGTACCATAAATTTTGGTGCAATTTATGGGTTCCCATATTTATTAACATTAAAGTGAAAATGTTTCGGTCTTTAACATTTTAAATGAAGTGATCACGCTAATCATTAGTTTTGACAAGCGCGTTATTTGAACGTTCAGCAAAATGAGATAATTGGCTGTTTTTTTAAGGTACTTTTCGAGTTGGTTCTTCTAATCAGCACCTGGTAATGCAAGGAACTCTTCTTATTTGACTGTGGTTGAATAGCGTGTTGCTTATTGCATGGTTGGGTATGGCACAAAATACCAAAATATTCTATGATCTGCTTTTCGTTTTCCGAGACCAAATTTGATAACAATAGTGGTCGTAGTATGTTGATAGTAAACACCAATGTTTTCACTGATATGTTCAATAGGAAGCAAGGGATTATTTTGAGGCCTTTGATTAATAGACCAAAGTCTTCATCATTGCAGGAGGAATCAGGATAATATAATTAGAACATTGCATGTCTTAGAAATGGTGTGAAGTGTTACATTCATCATGATAAAATCTATCCAACCTACTTTTTGAATAGTTTTTTCTTCAGCGCAACTACCACACCGGCCCCTTTGCAATGAAAAATTGCAAAGGGGTCGTCCATAAAGTACGTATGCACAGTTGAACAAGAATCTTGCCCACCCTCTTGTACGCCGGCCTGCGCTTTTTATACACACCCTACCTGTGTATGCAATTTATGCAATAGCCCTCCTCCATTTTATAAATTTGGTTTACCATTCGATTTACAGATTTTGGAAGGTGGAAAAGGAGCACACAAAAAGTGTTAGAAATTATGACATTGTTGGGGTTAAACGATGCAAAACGTTTCTTGATAATCTGCATGTAATCTGAACTTTGATGAATTCACAAAATGTTTTTAAGAGGTTCATTGGAAATGCCGCAAGTATTGTCAAAGGCAAAATGTGATCCTTCTGAATGGAAGCAACTGAGGTCACGCTGACTCCATCTTCATCAATGAATTCATCAGATAAAATTTGTTTATCCAATTAACTGGAATCCTTCGCACTTGTTTTCTCCATTTTATCTTTTGGCATGTCAATGGCAAAAAAAACGATCTCTTGTGACAGCTTTACTTGGCAAGTAACTACCGCATTTGGAACAAATTCTCTTTCTCAATCTTCATTCCATTGACAGGCAGGATATGTCACACGAGAGGCTGCGCTATTGTTCAACGGCGGTGGGCAAGCTTCAGTGAGCAACCGCTAACTCGATGTAGTAAAAGGAAGGTTTCCAAATCGTAAATATTTTCTCGGACCCACAGCCTCACTCTCTTCACGCCACACGTGTGAGCTGCTGGGTGTCATTGAAATCTCTCTACAGTCTGATTTGATGTTTGAATGGTGGAAAAATAACAAATTTTCATTTCAAAAATATCGAAATGCGTACCTACATGTTGCAAATTACTCTGCCTCGTTGGTGTATGTAAACATATACTTTTAGCCAAACCCTCCTNATTGTTGGGTTTTTTTTTTAACGAAAATGTATCATACGATAAACATATTGAAAAACGACCGACCCAGATCTTAATGATTACCGCTTATTGCGGCTCCTGTCCAGTCTCTCACTGTTCACCAGGAGAGTTATGAAAGATCGAGAGGCTGCGCTATTGTTCAACGGCGGTGGGCAAGCTTCAGTGAGCAACCGCTAACTCGATGTAGTAAAAGGAAGGTTTCCAAATCGTAAATATTTTCTCGGACCCACAGCCTCACTCCCTTCACGCCACACGTGTGAGCTGCTGGGTGTCATTGAAATCTCTCTACAGTCTGATTTGATGTTTGAATGGTGGAAAAATAACAAATTTTCATTTCAAAAATATCGAAATGCGTACCTACATGTTGCAAATTACTCTGCCTCGTTGGTGTATGTAAACATATACTTTTAGCCAAACCCTCCTCCCACCCCACTTTTGTGTGAACGTACCAAGTGAATGACCACAAATGCTTGGGATTCAAGTCTTTGCGCCATATTTTTCTTCCAGTTCTCTTTTTTTAAAGCTGGGCCGACATTGTCTGTTTTTGGTGGAGGTTCTCCAGGACACCAAGCTCTATCAGTACATGCTATTTAACTCTGTCTTGGGTGTCGTCCTCGTTTAGATTCCATCTCCTGATATACTCTTTGACCGTATCGTGCCACCTCTGCTTGGGCCTTCCTCTTTTTTCCTCCCCTGTACCCTCATCTCTTCCGTCATTTGAATATCTTCGTCTCTGTCTCTCCTGCAGCCATGGCCATCCCACTGAAGTCTCCACCTCCTCATGCTCACTGCAGTCGCCTCGACATTTGCCATTAGTCAAACGCTGTCGTTCAGTACATGTTCTTCCCTTCCATTCTCTTGATTTTCTTTCAATGTATTTCCGAAATTCTTACAATACCGATGCCCGAGTTATTACTGTTTCAGGCAAGCACATCAAGTTTGTAATCGTACAGCTACAATATTTTTGACTTTCCATACTGTAATGCTCATAGTCTTTACGCAAGTGATCGTTATGCCTTCGTCCTTTGAAGTGCATCGAACTGAGGGACCATATTTATCTTGCGCCATCAGCAAAAATGTTAATAAGCAGAATACAAGGGCAATCACTCAAGAATGATTAATCCAATTGCTTAATCAAAAATAGTAGTTTTCTCCTTGTCCATATCTGCACTATCATGAATCAAACTGACAGTGTTAATTGTGCCTCGTTATAGGATTTCACCCTTTGACCTCCTTCAATTGCTTTTATCCTGTTAGCTACAATTTTTGCAGTTTTCATCCTTCCAGGTCATATTTTTTCCCTGATCAGAATGGAATTATTCCGTTTTGTCGTAACCTTTTTCTTTTCTTTGCAAGGCTGGGCTTCAATGGAATGGGGGGATTCCTTTTGATTATAATCTCTATTTACCATTAATGGTTTGTAAACATTTAGAGTGCCATAAAATTTCCAATTATCATTTCATTCCAAGAAGTGGTTACAAGTCAGTTGAAAGAACAAATGTTGAATAACAGATGGACAGATGGACAGATAAAAGTAAGTGAGAACAGTCGATGGAAGAACCAATTTTTACACGTAACATTACAGACAACAAAATGTCATAAGATGGGTGAATATTTGAGAAAAAAAAATCATGGCAAGTATCATTTAAAAAAATGATTTTTCTTGTCTTCTGTATACCTTGACTCTGAGCTCACCTGAATCTAGAAACAGATTATCACAAAAGAATCGTATGTATTCACCGATTCTTTTTAATATTGGTTGTACTATAGCTTCCACCGTTCCTTCTTGAAACTATCAATACCTAACATTTCTGTGCATGCATAATAGCTTTTGCAAAATATCTGACTTTGATCTTTTAAAAATATAAGCTTTGTTCCAATTATGTCCCATTTTCATTTGCTTTCCCTCCATGTGCTTTGGGATTATTTCATCTGAAGAAAAATTGTCATTCTTCGGTAGCATCAGCTATATATGGGAGCTGGAAATGAGTCGTTTAATGATCCGAGAAAAAGAATGGCGTAGTAAAGTGAAATAAAAGGTTGCTGAAGTATCTGATTACAAGTGTGATGCCATCATTTGGCCGTGCTATCTATAGCTACTAGTTTGTACCCAAACATGTGGACACATACATAAATATATATATATATATATATATATATATATATACATATGATATGATTGTCTCTATACAGTAGACTCCCGGTTACTCCAAGCTCCAAGGGGGATAAAATTTTACTTCGAATAACTGAAGCTCCGACTAACTGAAGTTCAAATATGTGAAAAAGATTTATCTTAAAAGGGGTTAGAAAATCCACGAGGATTGACAATTGCTTCAATAACCGAAAATTCGAATAAGTGCGGTTCGAATAACCGGGAGTCGGCTGTATTTTCTTTCAGTTGGCATCTATTGTGTTTTCTTGAGAGGACAAATTGACTTTGGAAACGTTAAATAGATTTATATGAATGTGAGTATTGACGATTTGAAAATGTTGCCATTAGTTTTAGCAGAGATCTAAGTTCTATTGTTAAGAAGTTCAAGCATGGTTGAAAAACGTCCCTGATTTTTTGAGTTACATAGAAGAAATAAAATTATTAAAGCAATTAAGACTATCAAAATGAATAAAATAATTAACATTATTAATATTTATGAAGACCTTTAATGAAACGGCAACAAAACACATTCCTTTGAAACCAAAGATCCGACAACGAGTGCCTTGGAAAAACGATCTTATTTCTAAGAAACGTACAGTTCTGAAAGAAGCATCCATCATCAAAAACAAGAATCCTTCAAACAGGAATCTTAGAAAACACACAAACGCTAGAAAGGAGTTTGAAGTAATTATCAATCTAAACAAATGAAGTATGTGCAGAAACAGATCGATGAAATCAATACTGCGGGGGAGAATCAACAATCTGCTCAAGCATGGAAAATTGTCAACAACATCAGTGGTCGCAAAAGCACAGGTTAATCAAAAATCAAAGGGCAGAATCAATAGGAAAGGCTTGATAAATGGAAACAGTATTTCTCCAACTTTTTAGGAAAGGCGCCAAATATCATTGACGAGGAAATCCAAACAGAAATTGATCATGAACTACCAACCAAAAAGGGTCTATTCTCAATGGCTGAACTAGAAAACGTTATGAAAAAGACCAAAATCAACAAAGCTGCTGCTCTTGATGAAATTCCACCTGAATTGTGGAAAACTGGGCCCTTCAACGATGTTCTTCTCCAATTTTGTAATAATGTATACAAACAAAATTGAAATTCCACCTGAATTGTGGAAAACTGGGCGCTTCAACGATGTTCTTCTCCAATTTTGTAATAATGTATACAAACAAAATTGAAATTCCACCTGTATTGTGGAAAACTGGGCGCTTCAACGATGTTCTTCTCCAATTTTGTAATAATGTATACAAACAAAATTGAAATTCCACCTGTATTGTGGAAAACTGGGCGCTTCAACGATGTTCTTCTCCAATTTTGTAATAATGTATACAAACAAAATTGAAATTCCACCTG
>RDPX01000225.1:1045724-1073927 GCA_003991215.1 Morbakka virulenta
ATTCACAGAGGTTAATTTTACACATACAACACAAGTTATAAACACGCAATCACGCAATATATTACACATTGACGATCTCACTATTGATTAAATAACTCTTGAAACTGGCCGGGAAAGCAGCTAAGGATTTTAAACAGACACTTCAATCATTTTAAAAGCACAAGTGACCGGAAAATGTTTCCTCAAACCCGGGCAATGTTTTTAAAAAATTGAGCAACAGTCAAAATATGAAATGCACTGTGTCATGACATTTTGATGTAATGGGCCAAAATAGATGCTATATATAGCATCTATTTTGGCCCATCACATCATCACATCATCACATCACATTTGAATTCTGAGTATCAAAATTAGCCAGAAACACCTGCTCCCTTTAAAGGGGCAAAAAAAGTTGTTGGCCTGTGTTATCATTGATGACTTGTTTTGCTGACGCTTGAATGACCTGACGAATTTTCAGTATTTGGTTGTGCTAAGAAGATTGATAAATTAGGTTTTGGAGAGAACTGCCCAAGCGATGGGGGAAATTTCTGATGTGCCATCTTTTTTACCAAAGAAACAAGCGGTATGTGACAGTTTAAAGGTTATCTTGACTTGTTTTTAGTGAGTTTGGTGGTGATGTATTCAACCAGTCTTTCACTGACTTTGTGTCTTTGATGATCGTGTCGTCCTTTCATTGTATTTACTTTTTACAGAAGTACACCAGTATTTATGCAGAGAACTTGCCTTGTGCAATGGAAACGTATTAATACATAAATGGCATCATATGTCGACAATCTATTAAGGAATAAAAAATGATTTAAATATTTAAACTTTATCCCCCCTCCGTTGTTTTTTCGTTATGTATTAATGCAGTGTGTATACTTGCAAGGACAGGAATTTTTTAACCGGTTTTTGTGATATCCAGGTATAACTGTGAGAAAAAATTTTTGCACACCCCTCATCCACACAGAACTGACTCGACTCTGCTATTGTCCTTTAAATACATGGGTTTACAAATCGGAGATTCCAGAAATAACCTGTCTGAACATGTTTGGTATGCTGGTGTGCTTTAAGAGAGAAGATGTTTAATTAAGTAGTCTTTGTTTGAGATACTTACTTATTTGAAAGTTTTAAGTATCACGAATGGGTTAATTGTGTTTGATCATTAAAATTTCTGGCACAATAGGTTCTGAAGAAATATGTTTAAATCCCCTGTTTATATCTACTACCACAAGCATCACTATCTTTATCTTTGTGAGCATAGAGTGCCCTTTCATGTAAATTCTATAAAAATAACAGCTTAATCAAGAACATCAAACTGTGGTAAATCTGGTCTAGATTGTTTAATTTATCTTCATTCAAGCAAGAGTGGCCGAGTGGTGAAATCAAGATCATACTATGCAAGAGGTTTGCACTTCGAGCCTCAGCCACTTTCTGGTTTCATTGTGCCTAATTCGTTTCTGTGTGTGTGTGTGTGTGTGTGTGTGTGTGTGTGTGGTGTGTGTGTGTGTGGTGTGTGGGTGTAGTGGTGTGGCGTGGTGTGGTGTGGTGTGGTGTGGTGTGGCGTGTGTGTGTGCATGTGGATGTTTCCGGAGATAGAATTTGGAGACAGGAAAACAATCAATAGAAAGATTTAAAAAGTAAAAAGAAAAACAACCAAATAAGAGAAGCAACCCACTTTAAGCCTTGATTAGGGTGAAAGAATCAGAAAAAGAAGAGGAAAAGACAAAACCTCAACTGACTCTTACACCTGAACATAATAACTTTGGATGGGAATTACTAGATTAAGGCTGTACACTAAATACTGGATAAAGGTCTTTCAAAATTTTCCTTTGTTGCTGGACCTGCTAGCATTATCTTTGTGCCAAAGGAATGGAAAATGTTCAAATTGAGGTGTCCTTGGTTCTTGTACCAGCAAAGTTTGCTCCATCTCGTGTGACTATTTCTCTTAAATTCTTCATCCTGATGCAATTGTTGTCACGAGTTGTAGTAAATCATTCCATGAAGGTACAGTAGTTTCTTTCCTTTGATGGTTATATGATGGAACGTTTTTACTATTGAGTGCGTTTCTTCACCACATAACTTGAATATTTTTAATCTAAGATCATCTCTCAACTTTTGGCTTTTTTGTAGTTTCAACTACCTGATGGCTTTATGTTTTAACTGAAAAAGGATGGTTGGGGACCATCAGATCATCTATGTTGTGTGTGTTTATGTTTGTAAGATGTTGGCAGAATTTACGCTGACCAATTTCAACTTTGGATGAATTGTGCTAGATTTGTTTACATTTAATTTTTGTGATCATTGTTTTATTTGTTTTCACTTGTTTAATTGTCTTCGAACTCGTAATTAAAGAGGTTAAGAAAAAGGTACCTAAATACAGGTTGAAAAGATAAATTTTTCAAGTCCACTACGCATTCAAAATATATTTTCGTCAAAAATGGTCCACGAATATATAGCATTTACAAAGATAAGTTCATTATTGGTTAAAAAATGCACATTGATGTCAATTTGGAGGGGTTTTTTTTTGGGTTTTTTTTATGTACTAATGAGTCACCAAACATCAAGGCTAAAAGCCATCGAGGATGAGGGTTAATGAGATGGATAGACTGACAGGTGGATGATGATAAGTATTGCGAAAGGGACGAAAAATGTAAATGAATGAATAGAATTTGATGACTTATGAGAAAGGTTTTGACAAGTGTTTATTGACCTTTGATTTGAAGATGTCCATGTTGTGGTCCTCCGGGAAGCAATCTTGCGGTAAAGTGTTCTACAGATTGGAGGTTCTTGGAAAAAAACTCTTTTCATGGAAATTCCGTTTGATGTTATGCACATGGAGGAAGAATGGAAAATTCTTTGCAGTAGTGGTAGCAAGACGCGTTCTTGCTGTAAAGGTTTTACGAGGAGGAACTACGGATTGAAGCTCAGTCGAGCACTTACCATGGAAATACCGATAGAGTATAGAAAGACTAGCAACGTCTCTTCTGTGAGAAAGGGGCTAATAAAAACTGAACAGATCATCTCCATCTTTGAACTCTGTCAAGTTAAGAAAGAGTGCTCTGGGCAGCACCTCCCCAGGTGTGGCAGCAGTACTCCATCTTAGGGCGTATCTGACTCTTGTAGAGGTAGAGAATTGCACCAGGCATCAGATACTTTCTGGAGCGGCAGAAAGATCCAACCATTTTACCAGAAGCCGTAGCAACAGATTGGATTTAAGAATTTTACTTTAGATCGGGAGTGAAAGTTAGTCCTAGTAGCTTATCAAAACAAGGGGCGTCTTCAAGAAGAGAGCCATTTATTTCAACTGAAGCAAAACTAGGATCTGAACGTTAGTGGTGAAAGGAGCGAAGCTTGTTTTTAGGTGTGTTAAAAGTAACAAGCCATTTATTTCCCTGTTCCACTACATACCCCAGGTCTGAAGAAAGAGAATCCGCAAGACCCTGATCACAGACGCTCTTCGAGGTGCAGCCATAGACAGTTGTGTCGCCTGCATAGATGTAAACAAATAATCGTAGAACGTGATTTGGAAGATCATTAATGAAAATCAAAAAGAGAGTTGGGCCCAGAATAGAACCTTAAGGAACACCTGTATTGATACAATGTGTATCGGATTTCTGCCAATTAACAATTACTTTTACAGACCTATCAAAGAGAAAGGATTTGATCTTTGATAAGACAGTGCCAGATATTCAATAGCTAGCAACTTTGTGAAGCAACCCTTTGTGCCAGACCTTATCAAAGGCTTTTGATACAAAGCCCCCATCAAGAGATTCACTGATCGTATGAGATCACAGTCAGCACATCAGCAACTGATCTTACAGTACGAAATCCATATTGCTTGTCACCAAGTAGATTGTTTTTGATAAGGTGATTAACAACTGCCTGGTTTATCATGGATCCAAGCAACGAACTAATAACACTAAGGAGACTGACTGGTCTATATTGAGATGAAGATGACTGTTCCCCAGTATTTTTGAATACTGGGCAGACTGATCAAAGTTTCCAAGGAGATGGAAAGCATGTCTCTTTTAAGCAACGATTGAATTGCATTGTAAGGATAGGAGCAAGTTCTGGCAACAGATTCTTACGAACAATGGCTGGAATATTGTCAGGACCAGTTGCCTTCCTGGAATCAAGGTCATTGATAAGTTTGGCAACTTTCCTGACAGTTAAATGGATATCGCTTAGTGTATTTTCAAAAAAGCAAATATAGTTGCAAAAAGCTTTGCCTTGTCAGAAGCTGAGGAAATCACCTCGGGGCCTTTAATGATGGTTGGAATAGAGGTTTTACATCTGTTCAGTACTTTTTTTTGTTACCCTCCAAGCCAAGTCACTGCTCAGCAATTCTAGACTTAACAGATTGGGCATAGGCAGCTTTGGTTTCAGGGCATCTGTTCCGATGATAGCAATGGAAGTAGTGATTGGGGTGAGCAATGGCAGCAGCACACTAAGGGGTATTCCATGCTTGGATGTTTGGTCTCTGTTGGAATTTCTTACAAGGTATAAAACTCTCAATACCACCTATTAACCAACTGGATATATCAGTAGCAATACGGGACACATTCTTTTTGAAAATTGAACACAAAGAAATTTCAGAGATAAAAAGATCTAAAGCTATCCCAATCAGCCTTTGTGTATCGATACACACTGCGATGGAAAGGAACATTAGAGGACTCTTTGAATCTAAATTTTATCTTAATGGAAACAGCTGAGTGATCAAAAGAACCCAAAGGAGATAGAATAGCAGGTGTTCACTGTTCTGGGCAGTTTGTCAGAAAGAGATCAAGAAGACCTGTGAAGTGTCCATCAATATCAGATACGCCGGTGGGTTAATCTACAAACTTGCGTAAACTCATAAGCAGAGGAAAAGTCATGACAAAGCCTTCCTTCATCATCATTCTTGTTGGAATAGACTAGCCATTCGACATTGTGAATATTAAAGTCACCACAGATATGAATGTTAGCAGAAGGATATTCAGACAGGATCTTGTCAATGATTTGTTCAATGACAAGTTGATTTGTTCAATGACAGTAACTCCATCGTCTTGGAAACGATAGAGGGCAAAGATAAAAGAAGTGCTGTGAATAAGAGCTACACGGGAACACATATAAGGTAACTCGGGATCTTCATTTGAAATGTCCCTACCACATGGAAAACCGTCTTTGATGTAGGCACAAATTCTATGGCCATGGCGGTTTTGTAGGTCATGTTTAGTTGCCGTAGAATAAACTGGAATCTTTTTGAAATCATCAACAGTTTGATGAGCCAATGCTGTTTACAAAGAAACAAGTCAGGTTTGGTCTCATGTAAATGAATTTCAATCTCTGGAAAGTTAGAACGCAGAGCCCAATGCTGGTAAAGGAGACCTGATAGTAGGGATCCACGTTCGCAGTTGGGGACCTGGGGTTGCACTTATTATTTGTTTGAGAAAACGTAATTGTAGAAATTTGTGGAGGAGGTCAGTAGATATATTGTAAGCAGACACCGAGAGAATGAATGAACTATTTTTTAGAACCATTGAAGAAAGAAGAGCCGTAGCAATTCCCACTAAAATGGCATCGAGAGGCCACACCGGAAACTACTACATGGTACAGACTCCATTCACAAAATGGCAATACAGCAGCCCCGATATAAAACACCTGCTGATAGGACAGTCTCCTTGCGAGTTACTCCAAGGTTCGTGTCCTTGTACTATCAGGCAGATAACGTCAACCCAGGAAAACGTTTATATCTAGCACAGCACCCTTATTAGTGACATGGTGTCAACGAAAGAAAACCCCCATAGCATCTCCACATACCATTCACAATAAACAACAACTGACCCTGAAAACAGCAATTCTTTCTCCTTTGAAACATCGCCAATGGAGTATGAGACTAAAGGACAAAATAGGGAAAGCGAGAATTACGAGGCTGCCGAAAGTAAACACAAGTCTACTTTCTATTCTCCATTAGTGTGGATGGTCGTTGGGTCCAACAGAGCACCTCCGCCCTTTGAGTTTAAATACAGTGGAACGCCATTTATCCGAACTCAGTGGGCGGTCCGAAATTTGTTCGGATAAACGATCGTTTGGATAAGTGGTCACGGAAGGAAATCAAACAAAAACATTGACGGATATTTTTATACAAATTCATTGATGTTTATTTGCACTTTGTCTTAAATATATACATGTACATCACGAATGAAAAGAATCATTAAGTACTGTATCATATAATGTTCTAAAGTTCGCTTTCGAGAAAAGAAAGAGTCTAGCTTTACTTGTTTGGCTCAGTCTTGACGTTTTCTCTTGGCGGCTGACAACAGATGACGAAGCTGCAACACTTTCACACAGTCAGCAGAGGAATGATTTTCTTACCAGGACATGAATGTTTCTAAGCTTGAGATCGTTTCAGAAACTGTTGAGATGTTTTGTGGTTCTTTGTGAGGATCGTATTCTGGTTGGTTATGATATTTAGGGGCTTCGTTTTCTTTGTTGCTCTGTACCATTTCTGCAATTTCATCGTCAGTGAGCTCTTCCTCGGCGGCATTTCTCTCACTTAGTAACCACACATCGACGTCATCATCCCCCTCTTCTAAGTTCAACTGCTTAACAAGTTCACGAACATCGGCATCTTGATTGTCTCTGACTGCAGTGTCTTCACTGTCATTGGCCGTTGCATCACCCACTTAGAGACTTCTTTGCCAGCACCTCTTGACTGTCAACGGTAAAACAGAATCCCAGGCATCGGACACCATGAGAATCGCGTTCTTCAGATTTAGACTTTTGACGATTTCTTGCAGGGCTACGCCATCGTTTTTCTCGTCAAGGACAGTTCTCAGTAGACTACGTCTGTACAGCTTCACATTTTCGATGATACCCTGGTCTAGTGGTTGGCTCTTTGACGTTGTGTTCGGTGGTAGAAACATGCATTTGATCAGACCATCGGGCGATTTCAACGATGCTTCGCTGTTGTGTGCAACGGCATTGTCAATGATCAGCAATGCCTTTTGCGGGAGGCCACGACTTCTGAGATGGGCTTGGACTTCTGGTACAAACACGTCGTTAAACCAACCTGTGAAAATATCACCGCACATCCATTTTTTACGTTGGGCTTTGCAAATGACTGGTAATGCGTCGAGGTTCAAGTTCGTGAAACATCTAGGCTTTGCCAAGTGTCCGATAACTACGAGTTTGAGCTTGAGTTCGCCTGTTGGGTTGACACACGGGAAAACAGTCACCCTATCTTTATGTTTCTTTTGGCCGGACGCACTATCTTCAGACTCGTAAGAAGTGTCTCATCGGGAAAAGATAACCAAAAAAGACCAATCTCGTCAGCATTGTAGATTTGCCCAGGACACAACTGCTTTTCCGCGATGACAGAGTCGAGCTCTTCAATGAATTCATTGATTGACGAATCATCGACGGACAGCTGCTCCCCCTGGATGGAAATTTGGTGGATTCCGTGTCTCTCTTTAAAGCGTTTCAACCATCCCATTGAGCACCTCCAATCACTGTCAGTCGACCCTTGACTTTCGTTTAACCGTTGGTTCAACATCGCTGCCTTCTGAATCAACATGGGGCCAGAAATAGGGGTGCCCTTAGTGCGTTGCTGGCTGAACCATACAAAGACTGCTTCATCGAGATTTTCATCTTGAGCCGTTCGCATCGTCTTCCTCTGAATAACTTTGAATGAATCTGACCGGTTTACAAACTTCTAGATTAATGATCGACTGTTTTTTATGCCTGTGATGGTTGATCGATCGGTGTTGAACATTACAGCAAGCTTCGAAGCTTTCTAATCACGATCGAGACGACTGATGATTACTTATTTCTGTTCGAGTGTCAGGACGATGTGTTTTCTCTTGAAAGGAGACATTTTTGATTGACGTGTGAACTACGTAGTGTAGGGCGGAGCGATATTGTCTAAACTAGAGTCGTAAGACATAATGAAAACGCCACTACTAAAGCACAAATTAAAACAATTTTACGAAGGGAAAAATTTGCAAGTGGAAATGGGGAAATCTTTACTTTTTTGCCGATCTTGCTTTGTAAGTTCAATGCCGAAATGGTAAGTTAAACTGTAAAGTTGACCAAGACTTACTTATTGTACCGCCTTTTAGCGGGTTCAACAATGGAACTGTCATTTACAGTTTTGGGGTGAATGTGCGAAGTGATTACTGTAAAAGCAACTTAGCAATTGACACCTATCTTTTGTTTTTACTTCTCAATAGTAATCCCTACGCAAACCTTTTATTCGTCATTGTTGGTTTGTTCAGTACTTTAAGGCAGTGACTTCAATTGGAAACTACATAAAACAGATTTCTTTTAAAATTCTCGGACCGTGCAAATAAGTTCGGATAAACCGAATTTCGGATAAACGTTGTTCGAATAAACGGTGTTCGGATAAACGGTGTTGCGATAAATGGTGTTCGGATAAACGGCGTTCGACTGTAATAGTTTTTGTGTAATATAGGGTAATATAGGGTTAACTGGCACTTTCAACTATTCAGGCATTTTGGGAAGCATTCTCTTTTATCAATTATTGCAACGTTCTTCATTGGTATATCTCTTACATTTCTTTTTTTTATTTGTGTCTACAGGTTTGATTCTCTGAAAAAGGAAATCAAGTGGATAAAAACAGGCAATGCAAACCAGATTAAAGTTTTGTTTGTTTATCTTGAAGTTCTTTGTCAACAAAGCAGGTGCTTTGCGATTACGTTTTGAGAATAAAAGGAGGACTAATATTTTTCAAGTGGAAATTTGATTTAGGCAGCGGACTGAAGTATTCAATTCAACATGCATTAATTTTTGTATTATATTTTGGAGAATTTTAAAAGTATTATATTTTGGAGATTTCTGCCTGCTTTCAAAGAATGGTTATGTACTTTAGATTTCACTAATATCTACTGAGCTTAAAACAGTTCTTGAGAAAAAGTAGATATATATATCTATATATAAATACAGATCGCTGGTGGGTGGCTAAAGATTTCTTAATTTAGAAAAAGATCATGACTTGCCCACTTTTGGGAGGAGAGAAAATTCCATGGGAAGCCAGGTTAGTGCTTGGAATATTCAACACAATAACGTCATTGACGTCGATTCTTGGCAACGGGTTTGTGGTGTTTATCATACTCTACCACACTCGTTTGCGAAAGAGATCAAATTACCTTCTGATACTTCTTGCATGTACAGATTTGGGTGTTGGAATAATTGTGCAACCATTGATGAGTGCACAACTTTTTGAGCCAAGCATTGGTCAAAATTGTGCAGTAACTTATTCTGTTACATACCTAAGTGCCTTGTTTTGTGGTGCATCAGCATGGATATTGACATTGATAAGTTATGATAGATACCTCCGACTGGTAAAACTTCAGAATTACAATATATATATGAGTAAAAAAAAGTTTTATGGAATGATTTTATTTTGCTGGTTGTATCCCATTCTCTTTCCTACAATGATGTTTGTTAACGTACTTCTGGATGCCTATTATATCACATTGGTTCTCAGTGCATGGCTTTGCATGGGGCTAATTTTTTATTTTTATTTTCGATCTTGGCGTTTTGTTAAGTTGAAATCCAAAGTATTTCCTACGTCTTTAAATCGAAATGGCATTGGACCACATAGATCAGAAAGGAAAGTAGCCAGGCATTGGAGGATGGCAAAAACCGTTGCAATAGTTATTGCTTGTTTTGTAGTTGCCTGGTCACCGTTGAGCTTTTTCTTAATCTTTGAGATTTTTTGGAGATTCATGAATTTCAGCCTTGGGACAGTTCAGAATTACATACACATGGTGTATTACACGACCCTTCTAATTGGATATTCGAATTCATGTATTAATCCACTAATATACTATTGGAGAACCGAAGATCTCAAAAGAGCTATGAAAAGGTTCATTTTTGGACGCAGGAAAGAAGGTATAGAAACGGTGAGTGAAAGCTATGAAATGAGTAACAGTAAAATGTAACAAGTCACAAAAGAGGTTTGTTTTCGTTCAAAACTTTTTATCTAAATTGATGATCTGAAAAACCAAGACAACTTGGTGGAATTACGAACAGAATTATTAGCAAATAATAATTAGCAATAATTAGTAGTGTAAAATATTGAAAAGTAAGTAGACTGCCATTTATTTCGTAGTTTATTAATTTTGACTTGTAATTGTGGAAGGGAGTCAAGTTTACTTTTGTTGTGACCAAAGGCTAGAAACTAGATATATATTTTACTCTTGCGCTATAAATTAATGTTAAAAGAAAATATGTCTTTTGATATATTTAAAACACACGAGATAACACATTGACTTTTGAGATGGAAGTAGCCATGGCTGACCATAATTTCTAGACCCCTAGATATGTCCATCAATTTCTCAGACCAGGTTTGTAAAGAACTCAGGCGTGGTAAAGAATTTTTAAAAGTCACAAATAAAAATGCGTTTTATTGACCATAGTTTTTGCTTGCAAATTATTATTTTGAAGCTCTGAAAACTTCCCACCACAAAAGTGTCAATGTGTCGTCAGTTGTAGACAGCAAATATATTTTTTTCGGCTCCTCAAACTCCACGTAGGCACATAATCACCCTTGTCACAAAAATCAATGAGGTCCCTCGTTCTCCATGAAATTTAAAAGTGTGTGTCTTTTCTTTTTTAATCCATTTTATCCATTGTTATCCATTTTATCCAATGCTTGAAACGAGAACAGTCACTATAGTAGAAGGTAAAGTATCAAATAATATTGAAAAGCACTAACCTTGACAAGGCTCATCGGAAGGTTAGTAAACGTTACCTCGACGTACACTCTTTATCGACGAACACATGATGTACATCGCATGAGGTTTCAATCAATCAGACGGCTCATGCTTTCTAAACCACTTCGTTTTGTAAATACTTTTATTGTCCATTACGTATTAAGATTTAGTCCTTCAACATGAAGCACAATATAAATCAGAGCAAAATAAGATATTGTTTTTCTTTTAAGTTAAGGACAGCGTTTAGATAATGTAGCCTTGGATGAAGTGATATTTATCTTGTCGTGAGTCGTAAGATTTTTCTGAGCTACGTTTCGAGAGATACTTATAGTCACGCATTTTATAATGTTGCCTGTTGTACAACAGTTATAATTGACATTGAAAATAACAAACACTAGCAGCCCGTGTTTTCGGTTATAGATATGATAAAGTGTTTTCCACTTTTGCATTACAGCTTGCTGTCATTTGGGGCCTAAAAAGACCCACATCGTCATGAAAGGCCATCATCACATGTACCCGTAAACGTGTTGCCTTGGTGGTTCGGTTTACCGTGTGAATAATGGCCCTTCAACGTTTTTTTAAAAAAAATTCGAGTTATATATTGTTGCAATAACTTTCACTGACAGGCACATTTGTCCAGTAAGCATTTATATTTTCAGTCAAAAGTTAGTTAGGAAGAATGTGTTAAATGATGTCCTGGCTTTGTTTGGTAAGTTTTAAGCTCCATAACCCAAAAGTTGCGGAGGAGAATTTGGAAACTTAAAGAGCATTTGGATGTGGGAGAACATAGGTTTATTATTATTATCTCATTTTTACACTGTGTTTCTGGGTGTTGTTAACGCCGAATTTTTATGCTGATAAGCAAATCATAACAAATGACCATGGGTTAGCACCAATTCCGTTTTCCCCTCAAAACTCCAGTACATTCCGCAAAGTCCCCGCAGTTCCTAATAACGCAATCTTTTCAAACACTCCCAAGTTATAGTAAATCTCAAGCTTTCCAACCCACTTCTCAAACCCTTTTGTCACACATCCCAGAGCTCCTATCACAATAGGTACCATTTCTACTTTCTTCAATTTCCACAGACTTCATCTCTCTTTTAAGATTATTATTATTATTATTATTATTATTATTATTATTATTGTTATTATTAAATCTCTCATTCTGAGACGTCAAGTCCATGACGCATAGCCTTAGATGTTCAACACACATGGTAGGGTTCTAGCTCTTCCGAGTAAGCATGGTTTTTGCAATGTTCCAAAGTAGATGTTCTCATTAACACGACTCAGTTACGATTGAAAATTAGTTGAGATGGTTCCTAGTGCCCCGATGATAGCAGGGACAACTGTTACCTCTACAGTTCCATTGTCTCTGAATTTCCAATTTTAGGTCTTCATACCAATCCAGTTTTTCTCTCTCTTTTTCTGTAATCCTTGAGTCCAAGGGACATGAAATATCAATAATCTTGCATGTTCGTTTCTCTTTCTCCAGAATTTGTTGGATCTTCAATTCCATCCTTCAGTTCCTCTTCGAAAAGAAGTTTTAAGATTTCAATTTTCTTTTTCTCCTAGACCGTCTGGTCCCCACCACCGGCCACAATAGGTACTAATTTAACAGAAACTTTAAGAATCCTTTCTATTTCAAAGGCCAAATCTTGATATTTTTCAATCTTCCAAATTTCTGTTGTATTCTGTTGTATTCTGTTGTAGTAACTTTTGATCGGCGGGACAGCGATATCAATTGGTGTCCAGTTGTTTCTGTGCTAGTCAATTATCGTGATATCAGGTCGGTTGTGGGGTAGTGGTTTGTCTGTAAAGATTGTCGTGTTCCACAAAATTTTGACTTTTTCGTTCTCCGTTGTTGTTAATGGTTGCTGATCGTACCATTTGCAGTTGCATTCAACATGTTATTTTTTGCAAAGTACCCAATGCACTTTAGTTGCAAATTTATCGTCTCTCTGCTTGTAAGCCTTCTGGGCAAGTTTAGTGCAGCCAACAGCTAAAACTAGTATATGTACGGGACTACACGGGAAAAATGAGAAAAATCAGAAAAACCGAGTTTTGAGAAAAAAATCGGAAAAGGCGAGACAAAATCAAAACATTGAAATTTATTAACCAGGTAATCTACCAGAAGGTCACTTCGTTCATAATCTTATGAAATCTTATAGAGCATGTAAACCATAAGATTGTTTAGCGAGTGAGCGAGCTCTCGTAAGGGGTTGGAACGAAGTAGTGGACTCACACACTGAGCGAACTCTTCACTCGTCTACTTGTGTCCTCATGCCCAATCGTGCCCTGTCATGTCCTGTTTCACAATTTCGCGGAACTTTAGTTTTGTGTAACTCATAATGGATGTCTAACCACAGGTGAGGTTAGATATTGAATATGTTTCTTCATTATCAAGAAAATTAGCAAGCAAACCATGAAATATTATAATCAAAATAATGCCTATCAGGACTTTTCACTGATTTTTTCAACCCCTTGTGGTCTAAGAAAACCCGTTCTCTCTCTCCATCCATAATTTTTAAGCTCAATACAAAGACGTGTAGGAAGCCATGTTTTATATTTATTTCCATCACCATCCTCTAATTCTGCATGCATAATTAGCCCATGCCCGTATGAAGAATCGGTTTTAATTTCCGACATAGATTTAACATGAGAAATTACATTTTCTCGCAACTCTCTCCACTTAGTGATTGGTTTTGATTGTTCCTTGTTTAATTCAAACGACTTGATTGTTGGAAATTCCATTTTGTTTTTTATTACGAAAATCTGATTCTTTAAGTCATTTTTAATAAACCTCTTAAACTGTTTTGAGGTCGCTCCAGAAGGTATACAGTATCATGTAAACTTTCTGTCATGATTTCATTATCGTTAAAGATAAACTTATTGTTATGCTCTCTCTCAAGCTGTCTAAATCACAACAATCTTTTGAGGATCGAGTCTAACGTGAACTTTTGTAGAATCATCATCGATAATGCCTCTTAATATCTCACAATCGCGTAGTGAAATCGTGTTTTGTTTTTTTTCAATTTATTAGAATTTCTTTAAGTCAGTTATTCTGCAGGACGTCAAAGCCATGGGTATTTATCGCAGAGCCCTTCCATTTCATTGATGGAACACATGACCGCGTCACACACTTGACTCCAATATTCAGTTATACATCCTTACAGCATGTCCTGGATTTGTTTTCTGGGTCAGATGTTGTCGTGACAACCGCGGTCTTGCAGGACCGCTGTCATAACTCAACTAACTATTCTGCAAGACATTGAAGCGATGGGTATTTATCGCAGAGCCCTTCAATCTCATTGATGGTTGTCTACCGTCTTTCTTCATCATACTCGTTGCATAATCAATTGCATCAGCATATCTTTGTGAAGCACGAAGCAAAGCATTGTAATTTGCTCTGATAATTTGCAAGTAGTCATCCATTTTTAATATACATATATTGTCTTTTTTAAATCGTTTTCCAAAAATGCGTTTATAACTACTTACTATTACTAATCAATCCAAGGCACATTCAGTTTATCCCACACTTGTTTCATGATTGTATCATACTCAACTTTGATACGATTTGTCTTGAACGATTTTATTTCAGTGTTCACAATTCCCTGATGCTGTAACAATTTGTGAATTTTGTAATAAACATTGAGACTATTTTTAGGGCTCCCCCCCGCCCATCCCTACCCCAGAACTTCTATCAAAGCATCTTCTTGTATTCCGAAATCCATCTTTAAACGTAACTGGTCGTAGTCAAATTTGATATTAAGATTATTCAGCTTTTCAAAAAAATGTCTACGTGTACAATTTTGTGTTTGCTTGTTAAAATTTTCATGTCCATGGTTATCATTGATGAATATATTTTGAAATCTGCCAAGAATTTCACCACATTCTTCACAAAATTCAACACATTCGTTGTCGTCTTCATGCCTGTGTCCATGTTTACATACCATTTTTCACACAACAGCAGACCTCTTAAATCGTTTTCCAAACAGCATTCTTTGCAAACCAAAGTCAATAAGCAGTTACTTGTACAGATTGTTGAGTCACACAGACACTAAAAATAAGCACTTGCTACCTGTCAAAACAAACAATGACAAAGAAGCAGTACAAATGGTCAAGAAGGATAAGTTTATTTTCCTTAATTTTTTTTACAGCTCCAATAATTTAAAAAGTCCTCCAATAATAGGTATTTGATTCAAGATTAAACCTCCTTCATACACGTTGCTATCACTTTTTAAAAATAAACCATCACCATATTGTGCTTTGTATGCGCTTAGATTTAAATGTAGACCTTGGCCTATGTACGTCCCTTCAATACATGCACCATTTTTTTGCACAAAAAAAACATCCTTATTTTCTATTCCAGAACCAGCTATTGGTTTTTCGACTCCTCCAGATATCAACCCTGTAGCAAATCCAGTAGGATTGTTTTAGCAAGAAAAGGTAGTACTCTTGATGGCAACCCAGCCAATAAACATAGAAACCCACCTTCAACTGTGAGATTAGCCTTGATTTGTTTACCTGATAAATTTAAAGTAACACTTTTGTTTAGTGATTTTGCTTTTTTAATTTGGTTTATCTAGGATTGGCTTAACAAAAGCATATGTTCACCATGCAAATCATTCTTACTTAATCTGAGGTGAACAGCCATTTTAGTTTTAATTGCATTACGCAGTTTATCCTCTTGCGGTTTCGAGATATTTACATTATATTTTATATAACTCATGTTATTTTTGTATATGAAATATTATATTTATATTCCCTCTTCGATATGTAGTCGAATGGTTGATTTCTCACCCTGGACGTCTATAGGGTGATTATTCTGATCAGTTAACCAAGTTGACATGCTACTTATGGTTTTCAATGTTACTGGCAAATATACCCTTTGTCTAGGTTCATGGATGATTTTTTCACCAACACCGCTTTTTGGAAAAAAAGAGCACAACACGGGATTCAACTACTATTGACAAATGAATGCTCAATGATATTGTTATGCACTAGCAGTGTGTTTATGCTTTATACTTTAACTATATTTTCACCTTCAACAGGCCCTGTATATTTTTTATGGTGGAACCCTAGGACTGGGGCAATACTGTTTACAGGTGTAAAGTCCACCGTATATCCCTTTTGTTATTGTCAGAATACATTTAAAGTTAAAGCGAGGGAAAATACGTCAAGATGTGTCTGGGAAAATAATGAACATCTGAACAGGTGTGACATTTGAAACACCGGGCAATTTGGGTGTAAATCTTCTCAGACACATTTACAAAAGGTAGACCTATTTCTGAATTTGTAAATGTGTCTAAGAAGATTTACACCCAAAATGCCTAGTGTTTCAAATGTCACACCTGTTCAGATGTTCATTTTTTCCCTAGACACATCTTGACGAATTTTCACTTGCTTAACTTTTAACCACTGATTTCAAAACTTGTACAATATTTATTTGTAAATTAATTGCCTTTCTTCATGATCTTAATTGTATTATGCGTATTTTTTTATTTTTACACACAGGACTTATATGAAAAACAGTCATGTAAACAGATATAATGCACCTGTTTAAATATTATCAAATAAAAATGATAATAATAATTTTAAGGTGTTTCTGTTTGCAGATAGTGTAATTACATTTTTAGCAAAATCAAGAATTTCTAGTTGACTTTGGATACATGTATTCATTTCACTCAGCTCGTAGGTTCCTTTCCGAATAGTTATCTTATGATTTGATTTTCCATCGTTAAATACAAATACGTTATTCTTTGATGTAATATTTGAAAAACTGCATGCAGTCTTTAAATTAACACGGGACATTTGGCACCTTTTGTTTTGATCCAATTCAAGAGGTGGGTTGAATTCTGTGTCAATTCTACTTCCACTTCCACTAATGATAAACGTATAGCCTGGCATTTTTATTTTAGCTGATATTTTATGAAGCAACGTTCATTTGAGTTCCATCACTTTTATATTTCAGCACCCTATCACTGATACAGAGACAATAAGCTAGTGTTTGTGCGGGTACATTTTGACTACACTGGCATTCAATTGTTATATTAGTTGTCCCATATTTTAAAGCATCAAGTTGGCGGCTAACATCAAAGACATATAGTGGATACAAGGTTTTATCATCAGATGCATTTATAGACCCATTTGACACCAGTTTACCCATACAATAATATTTTTCTCGAAATTCTTTAACTTGTTTGAACATTGGACTCTATTGCATTTTATTGAAATTGAGATCATAATCAATCGCTGGACATCTAACATCATTTAGTTGTACATATGCATTTGTTAAACTGAGATGGTCAAAAATAGCACTATTAGTCTTCTGGTTATTCATTCTGAACCCAACATCTAAGACTGATTTGTTTTCAATCGTTTTTATAAGCTCAAATCGTTCCATATCACTAGGTTTTACGATGGGCATGTGGAGAGAACATTTAGTCAAACGAATTTTTCCTGCGTCAACTCCTCCAGCTATGAAAATAGCTTCGTTATCAGACTGACGGTTAAAAACTAATGTCATCGGAAACCCATACAAAACCTTTTCATAATCATCACAAATACCCAGAACATGTGCTAGTGGGACTGAGAACGAAAACGTTCCTTTAGGGTTACTCCCCATAAGGTAACTTTTACGCGCTTTCATCCCATTATTGGCATCTTTTGCGAGGGCGTTGGTGTCTTTAACCTAACACATGTTCATTCCCCCTTCTCTTGTGAAGTCGTCTGGATAAGTCAACATTCCAAACATCGTACTTGAGTAACCTGGATTGTTTAAGCTCTCGACCTGTTTACCACCAAGCGACATTGAAATGTTGTTAAACAGATAAGGAAGGGCATTGTGTTGTAATGCAATCAAGTTTGCATCTGTGTAAGCAGCACCATCTACTTTTTGCAATTGCCCTTCTATGGTAAGATAGGCTTTGGCTAGAATGTAAAATTTGTCAGGGTGATTAACGTGAATGTAAATCTCTTCTGGTTTAGATCAACACCAGTTTCAGGCTCGTACTTATGATACTGGAAGGACTCTATGCTCTTGCCTTCAGCAAATTTCTCTTTGATATCTAATATTTGTTTAGTTGCCATTTTTTTATGACACGAGATTTTATGTTAATTTATCACTGTTGTCGAGTAATAGACTACATGTTTTTCTTATTCATACAATGTTGGAGCCCTCGGTTCATGTAGGATAGAATCTGTTTCACGTTTTCTCTCAAACACGATTCTAAGGTTCTAAGTTTTTTTACAGTCGAATTGCTTGCCTGCTCTTTTCTACTATTAATCAAATTGTATTTTGTTTTTTCATCTAATTCAATCATCTTTTTGGAGCCAGACTGGATTTCACTTTTCATCTTATGATACTTTGTGACTTCATTTACAACAAGCTGGACTTCTTTATGTAATATGATTTCGTCCTTCAAGGCTGCACTCACTAAACTCTCGATTGAATTTAGTTTACTTTCTGCCAATACTTTAATCCGATCGTGTTTCTGAGTTTTTTATTCTAACTTTTCTAATAGGAATCTTTATGCTACCACTTGTTATAGCACAAGCAGAGGCAACACCCATTCTGATAGGTACAGCTGGAGTACCAACTACAGAAGCCAGTAAAGCAGTGCTGACACCACCAAGTATTAACTGCTGTCACTGTCACTGTCGCTCCACTATCCACACCATCCAATACATTTACCGCTCGTTGATATTTTTAGTAAGAGCTTTTCGAGTGTTAATTTCATTTACAAGCTCGTCGTTGAATCGCACAATTTGTTGTACCCTAAACCTAGATGCTGCATATAACGTTGGGTACAGATTACCTTCTGGATACTTGTCAACTTTTTCTGCCATTTTTTAGTACACAAGATTTTATTCTTGCCCGTACAGTGTATACAGCTGCCAACTATGCTCTTTAGCTGACGTAACAATCATTTCTTTATAATCATCTCGAGGAAAGGTCACTGTTAACTTTGATTCATCAATAATATTACACTTGATTTCGTCTTTGAGTCTAGGGGGTGTCCCAAACTTTAAGACCTGTGGCATCAACAGCGCTGTTTGGACAGTTTAGTTATCACCAATTTTGAGAGCTGAAGCATGAACAAACCTGAACTTCTCAATACTATGTTTTAACTCATATTTCTGGTTGAAGCGAACTATACCTTCGCATATCAATTTCTTAGGTGCTACACTGATGCCTGTTGGCGTTGATTGAATTCCTCCATCTGGCTGAAGAATCACAAGCCCAGGGTTGCCTTAAGGTCCTGTATCTCCTTTATCGCCTTTTGGTCCCTGCAACCCTCTTTCACCTTGAGGTCAAACCAACCCTTTTGGACCCATTGGAGATGTTAGAAAAATCTTGTTGAGTTCATATTTCAATTTGCTCTTTGTTTCAAACACTCACAGTCTTGAAACCTGGTCCAATGAGTTCTATAATCATTGTTACATTCCCAATTGCTATAGGAAACTGAATCATTGTAAGGTTTCCATTACCCTTTTCTATTGCTGATGCAGGTAAAATTGTTGTGCTACTAATTTGACCGTAGTTATATCTAGCAACGAATTCCATATTGACCAATGGATTTAGTAAATCTTCATTTGTTTTTAAGGTATATGATTGCCCTGGAGCGAGTGGCCACTCGAGTAACTGTTGCCGTTTAACAGAGTTAACCGGTGGTCCCTGAGTTCCTTGGGGTCCCTGTGGTCCTCGTTTTGTATTTCTGTTAACATTTTCTCCAAACAAGCTAGGCATTTTTAATATAACATTTATTATTTCTTGAAAACCTACACGGTCACTGAGATTTTTTAAAACATGAAGGCAAAGTTGGCCACAGACTTTTGTATTCGGTTCTTGAACCTGCTCAGTATTTTTCTGGATGCATAGAGTTTCCGTCTTATATTCTGAGGGTGTTTTTGGATATCTTTGTAGCTCAAAAAGTGTTATGCATCCAAATGAATCAAAATAAATTCTGTTTGAACCTTGTTTATACCAACACACCCCGTGATATCCTTGTTGATTCGAATCCTTAAAGTTCATAACACCACACTCGGTCTTTTTAGGTTTTTTTGGGTAATGCATCTTTCATGAAAACTCCTCGAAAGTTGGGTATGTTTAACTGTTTGATGATGTCGTATATATCAAAGTTTGTTAGGCTATCGTAACCTAAATCATTTAAAAAAATGAATGTGTTCATTTTTTAATGTTATATAAATACTTTAAACAACATCACCAAAATCAATCTATGAGTTAAACTCTGGGCCATATCCTTCCCACTTTAGGTATATCTGTTTCTTACCATTTTTCTGTCGGCGTTTGATAATCTTTTCAATCCTAAACAACGTCTTGCTTTGACAACTGAAGCTCCTGTTCATAGAATGAACCTTGAACTTTATCACCGTTCAGGTCTGCTATCTTGTATGTAGGTGGTGTAGTATTCTGAACTTCTGTTATGACAAAGAGCTCTTTTGTCCAGTTTGTTGTGTACCCTTTTTCAAATGTCTTTTTCTTCTTATAGCTGAATTTTTTACAGACTGCAGTGATATACCAAACCCGAGTGAGTTACAAAACACATAAAAACTTGATGATATTTCATGACTGCATTTTGGAAAAGCAGAATAAAACAGAGGCGTATCATACTAGAGGTAGACACAGTTCATGCGATAGTTCCAACATCAGTCAAAATTACTTTCTATTACCAGGGAGGGGCCGCCAACTTCTTTGTACTGTTTCCACAAGATGATAAAAACCTCAGTCATATACATAAGGATCATGCATCAGCATATATGTCTTTGGATGTGTTCAAGAACTTTTGTAAAACATGTTGAAAAGAGTAACACGGATTTGCTACTATAGATTTATCAAGTGGGAGATATGAAGGTAGATATAGAAGTAACTCAAATATATTTTACGTAGCTAATGAATGAAAACACTTCTACGAACACACTTTTTCGAACGCTCAAATTTAACACATCAAACGCCATTTACTATTTATTTCTAGCGTTCAGCGTTGGGCTTTGAGCATAATATCTTACGTCCAGAAAAACATGTCGTTTATTAACAATAAAGATTCATCCAAAAGAGATGAGATTATGAAAGAATACCTTAAGAGTATAAAGAATATTCAACAACAAAATCTGAATGAAAGACTGAGTGATTCAGCTAATACTGAAAAGCATCGGAGATTATTTAAACCTATCATTGAATCAAATATTGGGGCTGCTGAAGTAATTGGAAGGGATTTAGCACCCATTAGACGTGAGCTTGAAAATCTGAATGAAGAAATTGGGATGAACAGCACATTACAACCAGCTCTGACTCCTCACGAAGACTATAGTATGATCTACACACCAAACTCGAACGTTATTGGACCTGTGGGTGCTCATAATTTGCGAAAATCGCTAAGTAAAACGAAAGAGTCTGCTATGAAAAAGATGACAGTTTATGGATTGGAAATAAACCGGTGGAAATTGAAGGTGATGATGACATAATACTCTCTAGCGGGCTCGCACGCTCACCTAACCATCGATATAATGGAACAAAGGGATTATGGTCTCTATTGACTAAAAAGGAGCCTGTTGGTTACGATAATGATGATATGTTAAATTACAAACAAATTCTTTATCACACTAATACCCTCTTACAGAATTATGATTCACGGGGTAAAACACCAAATTCTTGCAAAGGCAAAAAGTGGTCGTGAGTGAAACCATTTTGGGATGAACTGAAGAAACCAAAGAAAGGTACAACTAATAGAACAACTCAAAATGAGATAGTAGCAATCGCCGATACACTCTTAAGAAAGGGTATTATTGAAAGTCAACAGTATAAACAGTTGAACACCAGTCTGTTTGGATAAAAAAAAATCTACTTCTTAAAAAAATGATTGTGAAACATAAAGTTAACCGTCGATATGTATACTGAGGAAACGGTATTTTTGAAATTGTTGGGAAAATAGCAAGTAAGATTGCAAGTAAGACTCTTGAAGTTGTTGTTAAAGCCCAAGCGAACAAGTTGGTTAACAAGGTCATAGAATCAGCTGTAAAATCAGGTGAGAGGGTAATCGTAGATCAGAGTGGAAAGGTAGCAAAGGCTGTTGTTGACAAGGCTGCTACTAAAATCAAAAAGAAGATTACAAAACCTGCTGCAAAACAAAACGCAGCTAACTTGATAAAAAGTTTAGTTACCCCTTCACCCCCTTTAAGTAGTTTGAATAATTTGATTTCGGGATTAGGTTTGAAAAAGGTGAGTGGCTCTGGCATTGTACTAGATTGAAAATGATTTAAAGAAAACAATATATGTATATATATATATATATATATATATATATATATATATATATATATATATATAAATAAATAAATAAATAAAAGACGTCTATTGAATATGAGAAAACTAAACGTTTAAATGTGATCCTTATAGCCCGTGGCCGGGAATTAGGTCTTGTCACAAAATGAAAAGGACACAATTGATTGAAATGGTACAAAAGAACGATGTCGACCCAAGTCATGTCTATGATAAAAAAATTCAAAAAACTATGTATGGCTATCATAAAAAATGGTTAGCTAAGAACAGGGACTCGCAATCGTAAGCAACGTAAATACAGGCTAAGACGGAAACAAAAAGCATCAGAGTGATTTTTCTAACCTGGTTATCTCCGGTTATAAAAACGAAAATGTTGAAATGACTTTAATAATTCCTTTCACTAATAAAAAAACAATGTCTGCAATGAATGANGATTAGGTTTGAAAAAGGTGAGTGGCTCTGGCATTGTACTAGATTGAAAATGATTTAAAGAAAACAATATATGTATATATATATATATAAATAAATAAAAGACGTCTATTGAATATGAGAAAACTAAACGTTTAAATGTGATCCTTATAGCCCGTGGTCGGGGTATTAGGTCTTGTCACAAAATGAAAAGGACACAATTGATTGAAATGGTACAAAAGAACGATGTCGACCCAAGTCATGTCTATGATAAAAAAATTCAAAAAACTATGTATGGCTATCATAAAAAATGGTTAGCTAAGAACAGGGACTCGCAATCGTAAGCAACGTAAATACAGGCTAAGACGGAAACAAAAAGCATCAGAGTGATTTTTCTAACCTGGTTATCTCCGGTTATAAAAACGAAAATGTTGAAATGACTTTAATAATTTCTTTCACTAATAAAAAAACAATGTCTGCAATGAATGATAAAACTGTTGTTTAATTGAAAGCGCTTGCAAAAGAGCGTGGCCTTCGAGGCTATTCAAAGCACAGAAAAGCTGAGCTGGAAGAATTATTGAAAGGCTCACCAGCTCGTATGTCTGCACCTAAACCAATTCCTGCTCCAACCCCTGTTCCGAGAACCAAAAGATATGCTCCATTCCAGCAAGTTACGATTTTAGAGAGGGGAATAGATATTGTATCTAATTTTGTAAATAGCGAAAAAGAGTTCGTTAAATCTTTTCCTGAAAAAGTTCCCGAAATGATATTCAAAGGTTTTAACTCGATAAAAACAAACACATCGAAACTCATCCAAAAGGTTGAAAAGACAAATGTCAAAGATGCACTAACCAACTTAATTAATAAAAACTTGTCTGAACTAATCTAGCAAAAAGTCAACGCCGTAAAGGGTTTTTATTTTCCGATTATGTGAGAGAAGAGTTAAAAAACCAAAACGGGGAGTCTAGATATGATATCATAAAAGTCTCCGAGGTACATCACAAATTTCAAACGCGATATGATGAATATCAACTCAAAGACAGAAAAACAGGTGTTGTAGATGTTCCAAAAATCTTCATGGAAATTTTATCAAAGGTTAAAAATGAACGTAAATTAGTTAATGGTGATAAGGTTCGCCTAATTATTGATCATGATACATGGTCAAAACCTTTTATCAACAAGATTATTAAACGTCTATCAAGATGAAAAAATGATTGCTGCTTACATAAGCGATAAAGCCGAATACAAAGATGTACCATTGGATGAAATTAGAATTACCGTTCCAAGATAACAAGAGGTACAGGGCGTCTCACAACCGTAAAAACCAATTTGCCTTCAAAACGATGTGTCGATACCATTAAAATAAATGATACAACCTGTTTGGCTAGAGCTATTGTAACTGCTATGGCTAATATCAACAAGGGTAAGTGGTCTGAAGCCCAACTCAAAAATGGCTTTAACAAATCAAGAAAGCTACACAAAGAAGAAGCCTTAAAATTACATCGAGAGGTAGGTGTAAATGTGAACGATTTTGGAAGTACCTTGGAAGATGTTGAAAAGGTTGGAAGTCATTCAGGTATTCAGATTAATTTTGTTGATGGTGATCAACTTAACGAGTTGATATACACTTCTTCAGAGGTAGCATCACAGCAAGTCTACCTATACAAAAACAAAGACCACTTTGATGTCATCACTAACATGCCTGCATTTCTATGTAAAGACTATTACTGTCATTCTTGTAATATTTCTCCTAGATGGTATATCTCTTCTGTTAAACGTTGCAACATAGGTAGTAAACAAGTGATCGGACGGTAGTTTGTGACGACGTTGCCTTCTGATGTGACCTCCATTATTACACAAATTTTGGTTTTAATCATCCATGATGGTACATTCTCCGTTGTCATACTTTCATCTAGCTGTATTGCTATAATTTCGTAAACGTCTGTAAATGATCTCAACCTGTACCCATGAACAAGATCTGGTTCAGCTGCTGTTAACTTTGTCACGTTTTAAAAGTGCTTTTAAACACTAAGTGATGGTAAAGTATTTCTATGTTTTTAACATTTTCAGTGTGGTCTTATCCATTGTGCTTTATCATTATGCTTGATTTCTCTTCGCGAAATTCTTCGCCAAAACAATTTGCTTTCTTCAGCATTCGGTGTTATGTTATCAATTCTCTGAAGTCTTTGGGTTTTCACGACCTCGGATATCTGCGTCTGCGGCCAAACGAAAAACTATGCAACATCTATTTAGCTACCCAACCGTCCCAAACTGCCAGCCAGAGGAACTCCACGAACCAACACCAGCTGCTATCTACACCGCCAGTCGATCTTTCATTGGATTTCCACAGTTTACAAAAAAAAATCATATAGATATTTTTCATTTCTAATACACAATACTTGTCCTGTAAGCTGTTGTTCACTTAGATGAAACAATCCTAACTCCTTCCAAACGCTAAACATTCTTTTCCCGGAGTACTTGCTTCCTAGGTTCACTTCTTAAATTGGATTCAAAATCTATCTTCTTAAATTCCTTTTTCCACTCCACTTTGCCTGAAGTAGCAGCACTTTGACGACTGAGTCTGTGTTGCTGTACCACAGAACACCTGCTGAGGATGCAACCTTCACTAATACTGGATCCAGCCCCATTTGCTCCGTTATTTGATAAATATTGATTTTGCATCGCACTCGAACAGCATGTTTTTTTCCTTCCCTCGTGTTTTTTTATAGGCACTATCAATAGGAGGGCTGCCGAACAAGACTAAAGAGTCCCCCCAACCCACGAGACGGACTAGTCCCCACTGAACTCCAGCCGAGCATTTTATAGTCTCGTGGAGAGCTAACAGGCACTACATCGCGCTTTAAGGTGACCTGGAGGTAACAAATTTGTGATTCATGGAAATGGTACAAGGTGCTGAATATAACCAGTTGACAAGAAAAAAGTCAACCGGATTGTACAATATGCACACAAAAGTGAAATTGAAAAATTTGTTAACAGAATGCTAGGTCTTGAATTGCTAACACTCCTCTCAACCAAAAAAACACAAGCAGATAGGGCAGAACAAATAAAGATAGATAAAATACGAAAGCGAATAGCTTCCTAAAGTCCCTCCGTCGGAGCGCACTTAGATTTGATTGGTTGAGATTCTGTGACCCAGCATACCAAGAGCAAAGATCTTGCAGGCGGAGAACTAAAACTGAAGACCCCTTCAAAGGAGGAACAAGACTCGTGCACTTCATCTCAGCCAAAAGGCCGACAAGTTTAATCCTAAAATTATACTCTGTCATGTTTTGGGCATTTTAAACAAATCAATCCCAGTTATGAAATGAATGCACATCAAGTGTTGTTTACACTTAACACAGACAACTTAACAAAGCAAATGTTTAATTTACTTGATCAAAACTTGAACCCGATCTTGTTATTTCACTTGCAAATGAAATTGATAGTCAGATGTGAAAGCTGATGAAAGTACGCATTCTTGAAAATTGAGAATAAAGAAATGTCAATAATCAAATGTTTATAAAATAGAGTTTACTTTTAAAATATTTCATTTACGATATGGTTTTTGTGGTAAGCTCGAGATTTGTTAATAGTCCTGTGAACACCTGCATTCCTACTTGAAAATTACTTGAATATTTTATTTTTAAAAGGAGTAAGAGGTGAAAGAATACTAAGTGATACCTCGCACTTATGTTACAGGTCAAAAAGCACGTCTTTATTTCCTATTCTTGTACCCTTGGTCCCATCTCATTTTGTCTCGGGTAAGGTCATGCTGAATGAGGTTGTTATCAAAACATAGCAAAACGTACTATACCTATGACTGATTTACCGGTTAGAAAACTACTCACAATAACTAAACGGCGACACGCTCAGTGGCGAAGGAGGGGCAGTACACCATAATGGTTCTTCAGCATATGTCTTAAACATGAAATTATTCTTTCGTACTCTAGTCATTCAGTTTCTCATCATTTGCATTCTTGCATATATTCTCAAGGAGATAATAAAATTTACCAGTCGCATTTCATTTTTTATGTTAAAGGAATCAAACTTTAACAAACAAGTAAAGGCTAATTTAAAAAAATGGGTTTTGCTTTCTTGGTAGGGAAACCCAGAATGACAGAAGATATGACCAATTTTTGATCTTGCCTTCACGCAGAATTATTTTGTTAGTCAGCTTCGCATGCATGTCTCTGCAGTTTTCATTCATTTTGTTTTTCCCTACGTTTTCATGCTGTTTTCTTTGCTATTTTTTATTTGACCTCTATGTAAAGCACACACCAATAGTTCTTCTACTCATTCAGAAGAAAAACTGTTTTACTTCTCATATCAATCATTTTGGAAGTAATTAAATTTGTACGTGATATAAATATATATATATAAATATATATATATATAATATACATCATATTAAGCAATAGAAGCGATTTTTGTTTTGTTTTCGCAGAGTCGCAGCTCAAAAGCGAGTAGTCCTTGCAAAAGGTTACGATTTATCCTCTGAATTTATTCTCAAAAACCATGTGTGTTTCTTGATTTACCTCCTGTGAGTTTGCAATCTGTACTCGCACAAAATCTGCCAGAGATTTACAATTTTCGTTCTGCTTCCTAAATCCTAAATGGTTTGTAGGAGTTACTGTGGTCATCGTTTGGGCCATGTGCCTACAAGCCTCACTCAATAGAACCCAGACTTGAAGAATTATTAAACTGGATAATTTATTTTGGTGGCACTTCAACTGCTGTTGCCAATCGACTGGCTGAAATAACTCAGATAGGGAATATGATGTACATGAGCCATATGGAGCAAATTTAAAAGTGCCCCATCCGCCACTGATGAGCCACTAGCGAGCCACCATAAGATCATCCATCCTGGTTACATATCGTGCAAATACGATAGGATACTGAGAGGCTACACTAAAGAGGTTTTTTTATTTTACGTGACAGAATTGATTTGTTGTGTGACACAAATTAATTTAGTCTGCCAAGAATACAGTCGATAGTCTCTTGAAACTTTCATTTAGTTGTCTCGACGACTGAAGAAATAAAGAAAAACTTTGAAATAGATGCTATATCAATAAGAACTTTACAAAAACGTCGTACGTGTATTCAAGTTTTCAACTGTATCAATCATAATGTGTGCGAAAATTTCAAAGGGTATTTCGAAGTTATGAAAAACAGGACAAGAAATAAAGGGAAAATGTTAAGACTACCCCGTCTGAAACTGGAGTCTGCGAAGAAAAGTTTTAGATTTCTTGGGGCAAAATTATATAATGAACTGCCAATTGAGGTTCGAAGTGCGACCTCGACAGAAGAATTTAAAGTTCTATTGGACAAAGTTTTTAAAGCTTCTATCTAAGTAAAGAATGATTTTATATTATTGTATATACCTAATTTTAGCTTCTAGATACAAATTAAACTGACAACAGTCCAAACTATCAGGTGGGTTCAGCATATCACATACAATATTCCAAGTTAAACTTCAGTGGGTCGATCGAGGTTTTTAATTTTTTCAGATTTGGAATCTGTGAGTAAATTAGATTTCAAAAATACTTTTGTTATTTTCCTTTTAAGCTTAAAACAGGACCCATTTGACAGCAGAAGTTTTTGTAAATATGTATGTATTTCTAAAATTTTTGAATTGGTTATCCTGTATAAATTTCGTAAATAATAATAAATAATAATAATGCAAATATTTTCCACGCTAGTCCCTTTCCTCCAATAGGGAAAAGTGAAAACATTGCAATTCCAGCCTTACGACTGAAGAAGTACCTTTCGCAAGGTAGTTTAGAAAAATCTTCTGAC